>OMKN01056385.1:0-16184 GCA_900302345.1 Melanonus zugmayeri | reverse complement strand
GTGGATATAAAAACTCCCCAGGCACACACGCTTCTAAACAGCCACATAGTCGAAGTGTCACAAAGTTGGCGTGGATCGTAACCATGGGGATAACATGTCCCCCCTCCTTCCTAGAACTCTCTGTCCAAAACATATTTTTTAAAATCTCATAGTGTTCGAGTTTGAGCTGAAACAGGGGGTTCACTTACGCTTTAAACAAAGATGAAAGACGCAGGAAAAGCATGAGCATGGTTCTTGAAATAAAACATTAAAAAACCTATGTTTACAGTTGAAAATCAATGTCACAAGTTTGAATATGATGACAACAGAGAATTATGTTAGTCCGAAAATAAGTCATTTCAAATATACATGTGGACTGTATGCAGTGCAAACTTCAAATACTTGCATCCACATCAGACCGCTTAGATATGATCACCCTATAGTTGTCAAACATTTGTAATATTTGATTGTAATATTGATGTACTAATATTATTTTCACAATTCTCCACATTTGTGTGCGTGTTTGTCAATGTGTATCCAATTGTGTACTTTGGCCAGTCCAAAAGCACAGTCCCAAAATATACTCGGGAGTGCTTAAATGTCCCAATCAATTATTCTAAAGTGCCAAAGATTTATATCCAGATCTTGTTTTGTGCGCACACTGAAGCTGAACGCTAATCACAAACCATCAGAGCCTTTGTTGAGGAAAGCTATACGTTATCCCTCTAGCAACTGCAGACCCCTCCCCCCAGCCTCTCTATTTAAATCTCCCAGTGTTACTACTCAGGCCTCGTTGGCGCAGTAGGCAGCGCGTCAGTCTCATAATCTGAAGGTCGTGAGTTCGAGCCTCACACGGGGCACAGTGTTTTGATCGAGTTTACAGGTGAAACCGGCAATAAAACGCGCTGTGTGCTTATGCTCACAGGAAACAAATCTGAGATTTATAGAAGAGAAAATAAATCTGTGTTAAAGTGAAGAGCTCTGCTGTAACAAGATGTGAAACAATGGAAACAACTGTAGAGGATATAAAATAATCCATTATCCTGAAGTACTCCATTGTTCTTCATGCTTGATGAACACCAGTGTACATAAAATGCGTATATATATATATATATATATATACGTATATATATAAATAAATATAAATAAGTATACGTGTGTGTCTGTGTGCAACACGTTTGTGTGTGTGTGTGTGTGTGTGTGTGTGCGCTTGTGAACGCCTCTGGCCCATTTTTAAACCTGGTGACTGATTTCCCCAAGGTCCATGAACTGTTCCATGGATAGTCTGAAGTTTGTTACATCATGGAAGAGTCCCATCCAGGAGGCCAGGCTGCAAGTCAAGGTATTCTTCTCCTTCTCCTTCTCCTTCTCCTTCTGCTTCTGCTTCTGCTTCACAGCAACAGTTAACCTTTTGCCAAAACGACACTCTTGCAAAATGCATTCATGCATTCTATGGTTCTCTCTTCTCAAACCAGACTTTTCCATCCAAATGATTCACACAGGCCTCATATTTATGCTGCTGTTAGCTGTGAGTTATTGTATTCAAGTGCGTGAACTTTTATCACTTTGGGTGTTGTTGTTCCTGTGTTTGATACAATGCACGGTATTGTCCTGCACTCACAACACAGGCTCCATCATGAGTCCTACTGAACATGAACAAGTGTTTTTTCATTTTCCTTAGTATCAGTCGTCTCCTTTATGCTCTGACAGATAATTAAAACATTTTGCCAATTTAGTTTGAGCGGATGTGGTGAGAGAGTACAGAGTGAGAACAAACAAGGCTTGGTTATGAAACTTATGCTATATGATGATATTTTATGTGTAGAGTTGTGCAAAAATGGGATTTAGATTTGCTATTTGAGTGAAAACAAAGAAATTGCGCTTAGAGTTTGGCAGAAATAGTCTTTGTTGTTCCAAGTTTTAGTTTGAGTAAACAATTGAGGAAGAACTGTAATGACAATCTGTTTGAGGATGAGGAAGAAGGTGGGTTGCCATAGAACCTCAGTCACGCACATCCATTGTCTTCACACATCCATTACTTCAAATATTTGTCATGGGGTTAATTTCTGTCTACTGTTGGACAAACGTGGCGTTCGCTGACTATAAAGGATTTAGAGAGAGAGAGAGAGAGAGAGAGAGAGAGAGAGAGAGAGAGGACATAGACAAGGATACAGACAGACAGAGAAAAGAGAGAGAGGACATAGACAAGGATACAGACAGAGAGTGAGAGAAGGACATAGACAAGGATACAGAGAGAGAGAGAGAGAGAGCGGGGATGTGTGTTAGGGGGGAGGCAGCAGATGTAGCAGGGAGAGGAAATACTTGGACATCTGGGGAGGGGCATGTGTGAGAGTGCAACTACCGTGCGACTACCAGTGCTTCGATGGGACACGCCTGTGAGGACACCCCCAACCCAGCGCCGTCTGTTTCCGCGTCCACCTATTTCTTGCTTAAATATTTTATTTATTTATTTTATTTGCGAGTGGTGTGCAGAAATATTTCTTTGGTTTCTTTATTTTGAACTCTACTCTGCGAGTATGGCGACACACACACTTATTGTATTTAGTTTTATATTACAGCCTGTTGTAAAATTGTATCGATTTGTTTAAGAGACGTCTCATATATTTGGTTTGTTTCAGACAGACACACACAGTTATATCCGCAATGAATAATTTTCAACCAGCTGTTGAGGAGTCCATACTCTGTGTGCACGGCGACGCGCCTCAGACACAAGAACGCACAGTTATTGTATTGAGTGTTAGGCCTGTATATTGTACAATTTGAGAGACATATTGGTTCTTAATACAGGCCTATTGTATATAATATATACAGACACAACACAGTTATATTTCACATTGATGCTATCATGACTGATTTCCTTTGCATGCCTGGGGTGGATCTGGGGAGAGGAGGGAGGGAGTTATTGATGACTCCCTCCACCTCCTGGAACACGTAAACACACACACACACACACACACTATCTAGCCTCTCTCTCTCTCTCAGTTTGACTTGGTGTCACTCGGCCCCTCCCTGCTCCTCTGTCACGGGCGGATGATGAAGGAGGGCCGGTCGCCTCTGTAGCACCAGACGGCCACCGGTGTGCCATGTAGCGTCTAGCCGCTTGTGGAAAATCCCTGAGTCATCGCACTGATGTCACACACACACACACACACACACATGCACACACGCGCACGTGAACACATTCAATGTGTTAGGTCCTCTGGATGTTCCCTTCTTCTTCTTCTTCTTCTTCTTCTTCTTCTTCTTCTCTGGAAGTGGTGTTGAGGGTCCTGCCCACACTGCAGGGTGGGTCACCTGGCTATTAATTCAGCTCAGACATCCCGGTGACGACAATGTAGTTCCTGCTGATACACATCTGCCCCCTCTCTCTCGCTCTCTGTCTCTCTCTGTCTCTCTGCAGGTGGGGGGGCTCCAGTTGGAGGGCTGTTCCTTCGACGGCACGCGTCTGGCTGAGAACCAACACGACTCCCCCAGCGTGTCGGCCGTACCGCCCTGCTACATGGCCTGGGTCGCACACGTATGTAGCACCTGTCTGTCTGTCTGTTTGTTGGGTTATGTTTGTAATCACAGATCCTGGTTGGTTACACTGCAGAGCTCTACGGCAACTGTGGGACACCAAAAACAACCGGGACAAAATCTATGAGAAATGGCAGAAAAACTGGAGCAAAGTACAGCAGGATAAGTGCTGGGGTGTGTGTGTGTGTGCGTGTGTGTGTGTGTTGTTTTGACACGTGTTTTAACACGTGTGACTATATATCAGTCAGTAATGGCCTGAGAATCCATGCAGGTCTTTACAGGCTATTGAGGAGAGTGAAGGCAGACAGGGGGCGGAGCTTAGCACCTCTCGAGTTGGACTATTAATTAGTTCATTATTAGTTAATGTGTCCAGAGGAAACAATGACCTTATAAGGCCCTGCTGCCTCCGACCACTTGACTCCTCACTGCACACAGAGATGAGGATGAGTTGGATATACTGTATATACTGTGTACAATATATTGTATAACACTGCAATTTGGAATTATTTATTTAATTATAAATAATTATTCCTGATGTTTTAAATCATTGCCACTAGGAACAGTGGCAGAACAACAGAACATTTCCTGGCTCACCAACAAGAAGAGCCACAATTTCAACGACAGTTTAACATTAACTCTACAGTTGTTATTCTAGAAGCAATTTCTGGTGATCCCTGTGTATATTAATTTAGCTCTGTGTGTGTGTGCGTATTTATGTGTGTGTGTACCACAGAGCTCCAGCGGGGACTCTGCGGGGGTGGAGGAGTGCATCTGGCTGCCGGTGTACAGCAGCTCAGAGAGGGTGAAGGCGGTGGCCCAGGTGGCCCTGCCCAGCGGAGCCAACCCCAGCCAGTGGATCCAGACCGGCGCCGCCCTCTTCCTCAAGCAGCAGTGAGCACGCCGCCCACCTATTGGCCGGCTCACGGCTCATCACATGGTACCGGGTGACGAATGGGAAGCGAGTGTTTTTGATCACTTTGATCACTAACGCTATGAAGACAGATCATGGCACAGCTCTGGGGAAAACAGTGATGTCTCAACTGAGTCTGCTGCTAAAATATGAACGGAAACACTACTTCATTAGTCTGCATCATTATTTTTTATTTAAAGTTTGCTTGACGCTCTGTATTTAATGACGCATTTCAAAGTTTAAACTTCAAAATGTTACATAGAAACACCCACTAACACTGCAACATATTTTTGTACTGTAATAAAGACGGTGGGAAGTGGAAATGATCACCGCTGTGTGCCTTCACTTTCCTTACATTTTCTAATCTTGCAGAGCAACTCCCTCTCATTCCCTCGCACACACACACATGCGCACGCACGCACGCACACACGCACACACACACACACACCGGGTTAGTGGCTAACCCCTGTGTGATTGGTTGTGAGTTGAGGCTGAGTGGAGTGGCTGAATGTGTGATGGATGGCTACAGGGCTACATGAGGAGGGAAGGCGAGGTGCTGGAGGCGTGTGTGTGTGTGTTGTGTGCGTGTGTGTACGACTAAAAGACAAACAAAGAACGTGAAATGTGATTGATTGTTTAATTATGCCGTTGTATATGCATGCAGTTTGTGTTTACCTGCGTGTGTGTGTGCGTGTGTGCGCGTGTGTGCATGCGTGCAGCAGACAGGCTCTGAAATGAAGAGGGGGGTAGAGCGGGTATTGTGTGTGTACTGCAGTGTGACAAAACGGGAGTGAAATGGAACAGCGGGTTTAAAAGAGACGATTGGATTTCAGCAAAACACAGCCCTTTAGGTCAGGGTGTGAAAGACAGCCAGAGCAGAGGAGAAAACACACACACAGATATATATATATATATATATATACACACACACGCGCATGCAACAAATACACAGCGGTGTACACTCACACACAGTAGCTGGGAGTGCAGGAAAAGTGAGAAAAGGCCATAAACCTTATATGAGGAAATGACAGAGAAGAAACAGATGAGATAGTTCTAGAAGAGAAAAGCCAGAAGTCGAGTTACAGAACAAAGTTAGTGTGCGTGTGTGTGTGTGTGTTACTGGGGTGTTGGGGTGTGGTATACATCTCCATGTGACAGATCCTGGGATCTTTCAGTATTGTACGCGCTAACATGAGTGATCCTGGGAAGGGTGTGTATTCTTCAGTGTTCCCGTGGTGTGGTTCTGTTGTATATAAAGAGCAAATAGAAGATTGTTTTCAACTTCTACTTCACTTCACCACTTATGTTCTGTTAAATTCAGATTTCTGCCTGTGAATGCGATGTCACGACAACGCTGCGTGTGGGCACGGGAAGTTAGTTTGAGCTGGCGTTGCCGTCTCATGACTCACCACAAGCTCCTCTCAATGACATGAAAGCACAACAACACCCAGTTGGTAACCAGTAAAGGTTAGCATAAATTTAGACTCAAAGTACCAGAAAAAAGTAAACTCCTAGTAATAAGAGGAGTTCACAACATGCAACTAAAAGTGTTTTGCAAACTTGACTTGTTTCCAAGGTAATTGGTTTTATTAGATTTGTTCTGGGTAGATTGTCAAGGCATTAACATTTATATAATAGCCTTAATCGATATGTTTTACATATGAAATACATATTGTATGTTTTATGTTTCACGTGCCAATTCCTCCCCAAATGTCCGTTCACTGCTCCTTTTCTACCAAATAGGTTGTAGAAGGAGACCCTACCACACGCCATCTAAGTGGCTTTGCTGGGCTACAAACCGGTTTATTGGAGCGTTGGCAAGCAGGTGGTAAATACCCGCATGTCAGAGCTCTTTCTTTCTGAGTGTGTGTGGTGACGGCTGGTTTATCCTGTGTGCCTTGATCACCCAATGCACAACAGGTGTGCAGCCTCACCCAGCCTCACCCAGCCCCACCCAGCCCCAGAGCCTAATCAGCCTGACTCGGGCCAGGTGAGGCTGCTTAAACCAGCCATCAACCACACACACTCCACATGGGTCATATGGCATGTACACTACAAGCTTATCAATTGGCTACTCACGCCTCTACCACACACACACACACACACACTCCCCTCAACAGACCCATTTGTCATGAATGGGTATTTTGGGCCCGTTGTGTGTGTGTGTGTGTGTGTGGTGGGGAGAAGGGGTTGCATCTTGTGGAGTAACTAGTTTGAAAGGTCAACTGCCATAGCGATCCATTGTATTTGCAACCCAACGCTTTTGCTCTTCACCACATTTGGTTTCACACATCTCTTGGTATTGGGGAGCATGTATTGGTATCTTAAATATGTCCGTATATAACTCAGTGGCCTTATTTGGGTTAAAATATTGTTTTTTTTACCTACCTTTTATGCTACTTGTATGTAACCTAACATTAGCCAATCACAAACTCTTTCAGGTATAGCCCCGCCCTCCATTCATCATTATAGCTGATCACACACCTGTAAGGTTTCTCAAACACTACAAGATGCTTTATGAACTTCTAGAAGCTATAGGTATGGATTTCATTTAAAATATTTAAAATAAAAATACTCAAATATTGTTCTGCAAATAACATGTTTTATCCAAATATGATTATATAATCAATATTCAAGCATTATTAAGAATAAACAGTCCATTTTATTTTACTGTTTAGATTTTTAGTTTGATCTAAAGTCTATACATGTCTGGTAACAAAGGGGTACGCAACTCTCTTCCAGAGGTTGTCTGCCAAATTAGTTTGGCTGTTTCTACGTTAAGACTTGCACAACTTCAACATAGTGAGAATAGTACTATTGTAATTGATTGTGTTGTGCGTTACGCAATACTTTTTCATATACAATTCATTTGTGGTAGCGTCTTTAAACCTTATCTCATCATACTGTATGTAGAGAGATGGTGTACTTGGCCCACAAGGGGGTTTCAGACACCATTCAACTTTGAGATATTCCTTCATCACAGTGGGTCCCAAAGGGCTTCGCTGTGTTCTGTAGGCATTTGTTTGTAACAGTACTTGATTGGCAGTACAAAATTGTAAGCTCTGCAAAAGTTGCAAGATGTGGTGTTTTTGAGTTGTTGTGACTTATGAAAACCTTTGTGTGCAATTCATGTTATTGGCTACTGAAGTCGTTGTGTTTTCTATGGAGTTCACAATGTTCTTGTAGAGGCAGGCAAAGTGGCGTGACATGAGCACAGTGTTTGTTTTTTTAATGCGGTCGTGTTGCTGCTGGGATACAGCATGTCAGCTGGATGGCAAGCTACCCGAACCCTGTCCTCCCAACGCCAGGAATAGTTGAGCTAAAGAGCACCCAAACATTTTGTTCTGAATGAACTCTAAAATACATTTAGTTTGAAGGGCCCATTTTTAGCTGCTGCCGGCTTACTATTGTAATGTAGCCTAGTTTGTATTTCTCTGTAATCTTTTGTTGCATTATCATGTGAAATGTTCTCACGCAAGAGGCGCCATACTTCAGATGATTAGTATCATTGAACTCATATTTAAACAACCATGACCATAATATATGGCTGGACCGTGTATGGTCAATGTGCAACATTTTGGCCAATTTGTTACAGGGATAGTCAGTGGTAGTGTCTATATGTGAATTCCTGGATATTAAATATTCATCTGCAATGGTCTGTAGTGGTCCCAGTAATATTTTAGTGTACTGAAGTAGCATATCAGATGACATGGTTAAGCTATGATTGAGTAAAAAGGTTATAAATGCAGTAGCAAGAACAATATTTTCCACTGGGATGTTTGATTTGAAAGATAACTTATTTTAATTTTAATTACAGCTATTCTAATTATGTGTTAACTCCCCCTGCGCTTTCATCTGTTTCTATCTGCGGATGTCTCATTTTTCTAAGACTCACTCTGTACTGAGTGTTTTGTCAGAGTGATTGTTATTTGGGGAGCTCTCCCTCATGCCTCTCTGCACATGGAGCTGTTTTCTCGTTGGTCTTCGGTTGTATTATCCAGGAGCAGCGCAATATTCTGTTTGTAGCGTGAGATACATTTGGAATGAGCTGAGTGGAAGCACAGTAAACGCCTTCTGAGGACGCTGAGGACGCAAGTGAAGACAGTGGAGGCGCTGTAAACGGTCCCTGATGACGTAGATGACTTAATAGAAAACCGTTGGCGTGGAATCATTTTGAAAGGGCAACGGCCAATGGGGAAACGCCAACACTCGGCCACACCAATGGTGTAACTTCATCACTCAGCAAACTTTCATCACTCAGTCACGAACAAGTCCGTTTCTATAGAAAACTGTTGGCGCGGAATCATTTTGAAGGAGGAACGGCCAATGGGGAAACGCCAACACTTGGCCGCACCAATGGTGTAACTTCCCTGCAGTCCAGCCAACAAACAAGCCTTGCAGCCATTACAGAATGGAAAAGCTCCCCCTGTGGTTGCGGACCGCTCGGAGAAAGGCTGAGGCCTGTAAGTGCCGCAGTAACGTCAATTTAAATAAAATGCTAGATGTCATTTCCATTACATCACAACAGTCAATCCCTTTCTGCAGGCAGGCAGGGGAAAGTGGGAGAGATCAATGGGATATGAGTGGGAGAAGTGAGCACTAGCCGATCCATTCAGTCGTCTCCGTGGAGGGCAGCCTCTCGTGACTCCTAATGTTGCGCCCATGAAGCGGTGGCCCTGCTGTGGGCGTCCCCCGCCGCTGATATGATCCTATCATGGAGCCACGGTGCATAAGATCACATTATTATTCAATTGCATATGTGTGTGTCTCTACGTATTGACTCAATTTGCTACGCGTCCAGCCATCGCGTACATCATCAACAGGCAAATACACATGAACCCAATGTTGCCAATGTGTTGCCGAACAGGAGGACGTGCAACACACTGCTATTTTTAACTTTCCCCTGAATAACCACAACCCAAAAAAGATCAGGGTTGCAGATTGTACAGTTAATGAACACATCTGTTTTGTCCAGTTCATTAACTATTAATTAGCTGTTCATTCGTCAGTAAGTAAAGTTTATTTATAAAGCGCTTTACAGGGGGTGCAAGGCTAAAAGACACAATATATAGTAGAAGACACAAGAGTACAGGTAAGGAGATAAAGAATAAATAAGATCAAATAAATACACAAATACAAAATGCAGACCAGGTGCAAAGTTAAGAACGCAATACATATTAGAAGAGGCAGAACACAAAGAAATTAAAATAGAAACACTGAGTACACAAAGAACAGATCTGGTGCATGCAGGTCACCCAAACGCCTGACCAAACAGATAGGTCTTTAGCTGCCTTTTAAGAGTCTGCAGAAACAGCGGACAGAGCAGACAGAGCATCCATAGTTTAGGAGCTACAGCCTCAAAAGCTCGATCACTGCGGGTTTTAAGACGAGTGCGTGGGACAGACGGGTTTAACGTACACATGACCTAAGACAGGTTTAACGTACATGACCTAAGACAGCGGGCTGATGAGTGAGGGTGTAGTAATTCTGCCAGATATGTGGGAGCCTGACCGTGCAACACTGTAAGTAACAGTGAAAATATTAAACTGGATCCTATACACAACAGGGAGCCAGTGAATCTGTGTGATTCACTGATCTGAGTATAGGGGTAATGTGAGTCCGTCTATTTGACCTAGTGAGTAGTCGTGCAGCAGCGTTCTGTATTGCCTGCAGACGATCAAGTGCAAACATACTAAGTGAGAAAAAAAGTGTGTTACAGTAGTCAATGCGGGATGAGATTAAAGCATTTATAAGCATTTCTAGTTCAGCAGTTGAAACTACAGATCTCAGTTTACTAATATTTCTCAGGTGGAAAAAGCAGGCTCTGGTCAGCTGCTTAACATGGGTGTCGAACGACGACGATTGATCGAATATCACCACTAAATTATGCAGTTTGGAGTTGGCAGTAGAGGAAAAAGACCCAATACTTTGCATGATCAAGATAACGTAGAAGCCTCACTAGGTTTGAATGAAAATTGAAGGTGGATATCTTCTGCATATAAATGATATGGAATATTACATTTGTTTATGATCTGTCCCAAAGGAAGCAAGTATAGAGAGAATAACAGGGGCCCCAGGACCAAGCCCTGCGGGACACCACAAGACAGTGGTGAGGAATCAGACACAAAGTCTCTTGCCAAGCCTGATATGTCAGCCCAGTCGCGTAACCTCTTAATCAGGATATGATGGTCTAATGTGTCGAACGCAGAACTGAAGTCAAGAAGTACTAGAACAGAACAATCCCCTGCATCAGTGGACATTAGAATATCATTGGAAACCCTCCAAAAGAGCAGTTTCAGTAGAGCAGTGGTTCTCAAATCCAGTCCTCGAGTACCCCCTGACAGAATGTTTTTGTTCCAACCCAGAACTAACACACCTGATTCAACTAATCAACTAATCAAGAGCTAGCTGATTATTGTAGTAGTTGAATCAGGTGTGTTAGTTCTGGGTTGGAACAAAAACATTCTGTCAGGGGGTACTCGAGGACTGGATTTGAGAACCACTGCAGTAGAGTGCCGTTTCCAAAAACCGGACTTATCATGAATATTGTCTCTCCAACGCAGTAGTGAGTGGAATAGCCACAGCCTTCTCTAACATTTTTTAAAAGAATGGGAGTTTAGATATAGTCCTATAGTTATTAGGCAAAGCAGGATCCAAGTTAGTTTTCTTTAAAATGGGCTGGACAGTAGCATGCTTCAAGTAGGAAGGTACACATCTTGTCGAGTGGAGATGACTAATGCAGTGGGGCTGATGGTTGGAAGATGGTATTACATCCCGAGGGCTGAAAGAAAGCTTAATTTTCCTAATCAAATCCATCAAGTCGGGTAGGCTGATGGGTTGGAGAGAGTCCAGAACGGAAGGAGGAAGAAGAAAATAAGGAACTTGTTGCAACCATCAACAGAATAGCATGGTAATGTAGACTGCGGAGGTGAAACAATGTTATTAATGGTGTTGAATAAAATCTTTAAAAAAAATTTGATTAAATTAAATGAGCAAAGTAAGCAGTCCAGGCTTCCTTTACTAATGCATTAAAAGAAGGAGGTCTTTGAGGTAAAGGTTGTACTTCTAGCCCAGTGGCTTTCCACAGTTGTTCAGTCTTGCGACACTTCTGTCTCAGGCAGCGGACAGCGCCTGTCATCCACAGAGAAGTGTTGCAGATGGCCCTGGTCCTAACCTTTTTAAAGGTGCCACTTCATTGAGCAACGTGGAGCAGTGCTCATTAAAAGTGTGCTGAGAACTGATCAGCCGTGCCCTGAGTAATGATGCCGGAGCGCAATGTTCTTTTAGGACACAAAGGGATAGCAATTACTGAGAGATCAAAGAAGATACATGTATAATCACTGATCAATAGGTCCTTACAACATATATGATCAATATCTAGTCCCAGTGAAAAGGAGTGTGGGTTGCGCCGGAGACATTGCTTGAGATTAAAAGATTAAGTGATTTTAAGAAATTCAGTGGCTACACAATGTGTGGCGTCATCGATGTGCAAATTAAAATCACCAACTACTAACACTTTATCTAGCTTGACCAGGAGGACGATAGATTAAAACACAATAAACCGGCTTTAGCCGACCAACTTTGTTCAGTTGTAGTTCGAAAGTGGTGAAAGGTTCTGTGTTCACCAGTTGACAAGGAAACAAGTCCAGACCACAGCGATAAAGGAACAATCCCTTGGGCACAGTTCATTTAAATGGATAAATTCCATATCCTGTTGCCAGGTTTCAGTCAGGAATAAGAAGGCCAAATTTTCCCTTGTAACTCTTTTAGTGGTAATCAGACACATTTTGGTTGAGGAGACCACCGAGTCGTCATGGAGAGGGACTGATATTAGATTTGATGACAGTACAGAAAGTAGAGTGGTTCATATTTGGTCTGGGAGTAATCCTAACAGGAATGCTAGACTGTTGAATGGAACTGGAACTAGACAGAGCTAAGTGTGAGCCAGAAAGAGCAAAGTACACAGATGTTGGATGTGATCCTTCTTGGCAAGGGTGGAGGCTGTCTCGCTTAAAAAGTTCATTCCGGTTCAGGAAGGAAGTAAAATTGTCCACAAAGGGGATACCTCTGCTCCTACAATAACCCTTAAGCCAGATGTGGAGTTGGCGTAGACGGCTGAGATTTACTTCACCGAAACACAGGGACGGGAGCGAGCCGGATATGATGATGCACTGCTTGCTGGTGTCCAGCAGACTGTCCACGAGGCAGGCAAAGTCCTCCTTGGGTTTCTCCGACTGCTGGTTGATGTCGTTGGTGCCCACATGGACAACTACTGTGGATGCCGAATGGTGTTCTTGCAGCAGGTGAAGAGAGTAGTGTTTATATCCTTGACTCATGCACCTGGGTAGCAGAACGTCTGGCCTCTGATAACCGCTATGTGCCGGGCCATGGATGAACCGACCACCGTCCTACGACGGGAAGCAGAGGACATTGCAGGACAGGATGAGGGCCGTTGATCTGGCCCCACAGCGGAGCGGCGAGCCACCCGAACATCGCTAGCCACCGGTGGATGGGAAGCAGCAGTGTCAGCCGGCGCCGTCCTCGGAGACGGGTCCAGATGGAGAGTTTGGAGAGGCTTATGTGATTGGGAGAGGCAGCCCCGTCCAAGCCTCTCTTACGACCACGGACCACCACTTCGGCCCAAGGACGACTGATGGACTGGTGTCGAGCAGGAGGAAAGCTGGTTATACCACTTTATACCACATTATACCACTTTATACCACGTTATACCACTTACGTAGAAGCCAAGACAATCGCAGAAGCGACCGCGTAGCTTAGCTTAGCTATCAGGCTAAAAACAAGTCCTGCTATTAGAAGCCGAAACAATCGCAGAAGCATCTGATCGTAAAATAATCCGGATCTAAAGAAAAGTAGCATGAAATTGTGGGTAAAAGCAGGATAAAAATGTCAATGAATGTGAGAAAGAATGAATGAATGAATGAATGCTACTGTGTGTCCGTCGACTGTTGTTACAAAACAGGAAATGAGGTCATAGGTTACACAACGTCCTGTTGGGAACCACAATTACTTTAGTCCATCAGTTGTTCTGTTCCTTAGATCCCGAGCAAAAGGCACAAAAAACCCCGGGGAAAAGCTATAAAATAACCAATCACAGTGATTGATATGCTACAGGTGTCCCGGTGCGTACGCTAACGGCTTATCAGCGCCTCACAGGGGCTTTCCGTCAGGCGCGCCCCCCCGGCGGCGCGTAGGAGGAGCTCGAGAGACGGGCGCGCTACATACGTGCGAAACCCTTTTAACCGGCTAATGTGTGGAGATCTTCCATTTACCGTTGTGTTGTCGCTCCCTAGGCGCCCATGTGTTCCACGGGGGACATGTGCATGTAAATTGAAAGGTCGATGGAGGAGGAGAAGAAAGGAGGAGAAGACGCATAATTGCTGTGTGAGAGCGAGGACGAGGCACTGTAACATGCAAAAAGACGTGTACTGTAAAACAATGCCTCTTCATCACCAGTGTGTGTAGAGCCGCCGTGAGACACATTTTTCATGGTCACTGACAGCGCGGGGACACGTGTGTGTGTGTGTGTGTGTGTCCCACAGGATTGGTATCAGGGTTCCAGGGGAGAATCAGTGAGGCTGACCGAGGACCATGGGGCCACAGTGTGCTCACTGAGCCTCTCAGACAGAAGGACAAAGAAATAAACATCAGAGAGAGAGAGAATCACCACCTCGATCTCTCCCCATTTCCTTTTCATCGCCCTTCTTCCTCGTTCTGTTCCCTTTCTTCTCTCATCTTCTCCTCCCCTTGTATCCTTGGCTCTGTGGTTTTTCTTTGTTTTTTTTCTCTGCTGCCTTTCTATTCTTTATGTCCTCATCGCTTTTCTGCCTCGTGACCCTCTCTCCCATGTTTCTTTTCGTGCTCTTTCAAATGTCTTATTATCGCTTTCTCTACTTTCTCACTGATCTCCAGAACCCCTCTCCCCCCCTCTCTCTCCCTGTTCTCTCTCTTGATCTTCTAATCCGTGATCTCCCTGCAGACTAAGGGGATTACTGTATTGATACTGTTAGATGGTTCTGTCCTGCAGGAGCTGTCCTCTACAACACACACTATTGACATAGTCACCGTTGGCGGGTTAAAGTGGGGTGTGTGTGTGTGTGTGTGGGGGTGTCGCTGGATAGCTGTTGCAGAGCTGTTTGGACGGGCTGGGTGAGGCTCGACAGCTGAGCCGCGGTGGTAGCTCCTCGGAGGCCCGGAACAGTCCTCGGTAGGGCCACCCTCCACCCTATCCCCATCTCCCTCCCGGAGCACGGGGCCTTGGGCTGCTGTGCTGGCTGGCAGAGGTGTGGCTGGGTCTGGGCTGCTGCTGGTTCCAGGGGCTGCAAGATGCAGACAGCTCCTTGTGGCGGTTGCTGCGCTGCCTCCCCTGTCCTCTGCTGGGCACCACCAGAGATGGTCGCTGCCGTCAAGTGTAATGGAAATGTCCTATTTGGGCCTTCGGGGCCTTGAGGCCTAGTATCTAGTTGAGGCCTTGTTTCACATGTTCTGTGTGTATCTTATCTCACTCGTATATAGCCCTTATGATGCTGGTCAGAGGGTGTTAATAGCCCTTGTGATTTACTCTAATGAATACATTGTGTCTTGTGACTTGGACGTAGGGAAAGTAGCATGAGTTGTTGTAGGGTCCAAGGCCACACCTGAGACCTGAGGCCACACCTGAGTCCAAGGCCTCAGGTGTGGCCTTGGACCCACCTGAGTCCAAGGCCACACCTGAGACCTGAGGCCACACCTGAGTCCAAGGCCTCAGGACCCACCTGAGGCCTTGGACTCCTCTCTCTCTCTCTCTCTCTCTGTGAAAGGGCTGGTACTGGGAGGTGGCTGGTGGCTCCAGTGTGTCTTCAGGCAGCCCTCTGTGTCCCTTTCTAGGCCCCACATCGACCCTTGACACGAGTGGATGGTATGTAGAAACCAGTTTATTGGAGTGTTGGCAAGATGTTAGAGCCAGAGCAGGTGTTAAATGCTGACATGTCAGAGCTCTCTCCCAGAGTGTGTGTGTGGTGATTGCTGGTTTATCCTGTGTGCCTTGATCACCCAATGCAGGGTGATGTGATTTCAGGGATGTGATTTTTCCGGGTTGCCAGCCTGTTCTGTTTCAGTATCAGAGCAGCTGCAGCATTTTTTATTTCATTTTTTGGCGTTCCAAGAATCAAACTCCAATGTTCCATGCAATTCCACAGCGGCACACGCCTCTCACTCTCACACCAGTCACTCTGTCAGCCCGTCAGCCCTGTCGTGTGCGATGCAGCAAGACGGACTACACTCACCTTTGGAGCCGTAACGAGAGCGGAGAAAAAAAAAGCCGGCTGGTCTCCAAAGCTCTGCGAAGTTTTTAATAAACTCATCTCACACATTTATTCAAAAAACTCTCTCACCCACCGTTCTATCCTCTGCCTCTCGAGTCGTGGCAGACAGTGGTAGGAGCCTGTGAGGTGGTGGTGGTGGTATGAACAAGCATCATGTGTAGATTTTGAAGGTCCTTGAGTGCGCACTGGGACCCAAAAATGGCCCGGGACTTTTTGACCCAGACCGGGCCACAGCAGTCCGCGGGAGATTCTATTTGTTGATGGGAGTGAGTATGGCGCGAGTATATTTATATCGACCCAATTGTCTGGCGGACCACGGGGAAAGCTCCTGGTACTCCCAAGGGCCAATCCGCCCCTCGGTCCCCGAGCGCAGGAAGCTCAAAATCAGAGGTTCCGGCACAAATGAAGCACTGAATAGGCCTTAAGAAATGGGCACT
>OMKN01056383.1:0-12288 GCA_900302345.1 Melanonus zugmayeri | reverse complement strand
CCCCCCTTTTTATCTGGCCTATTATAATGAATAGACTGCTTTCCCACAAATGTTGTCTCTTTCTGTGTTTGCCATTGGACTGAACTTGGAGGTCTCACATTCTGTGACATGTATATCTATACTCAAAACATACTGTATATACATATATGTTTTTCAGTTCCATGCTATGCTTCCAACCGATGTAGCCAATAGCAGTTATCAAAATAAAAGGCTGGCCCCTGTCGAGCTCCTCTAATGCGTGCACTTAACTTCGCTTAATTTGCGTTAACTCCCAGCATTAAGCAGGGCTAATGACTGCAAGTGGGTGCGCTGTCATTACCTTGCTGGCAGCTGATGGGCCCATGCTGGAACAGAATCTCTAATGCACAGATTTGGGGAGGGGGGGCTCAACAAGAGGAGTGCTCTAATGCACCAGATATTTTAAAAGGATAATTATACATTTGATTTTAGTTTACAGCCGTGTCCAAAATGTATACGCATTTATTTTTTCTCTGTGTGTATATAGGCCTATATAGAAATACACACACTGCAATGGTCATGATAGTTCATACAGTGTGTTGACTCTGTCAGATATCTGTCAGTGTTTTTGGTATTAAGACTACATTAGCATAAAGATTGTGAATTATGCATCAGTCTTGAGTGAACCCAGATGCACTTGACTACCATATTCCCCTCCCTTGCTCTTTCTTTTTTTTACTTTCTCTCTATTTGCCTTTTCTCTCTCTCCCCCTCTCCCTCTCTTGCCCCCTTGTGAGTAGAGCACCTGGTTCATAGCTGGTTTATTGGGATGGAATGTGACAGGTTATGTTTTCATCTGCCTGATATGGAGCTGGGAGGGAGGAAGTGAGAAGGAGAGAGAGAGAGAGAGAGAGAGGTCTCTGCAATAGTCTGGGTCATCATGCCCAATGATGACATTGGGCATGATTGTGCTTGTTGTGAAGCAGTTGGAGAAGATCCCCCCCCACACACACACACACACACACACACACACACATTAACAACCACATGGTCTGTATGGGGCCATTACTGTTGGTCCACTGACTCTCTACATTCTGCTGTGTGTGTGTGTGTGTGTGTGTGTGCATCAAGAGGAGCACCATTAGTCCAAGACTGTGAATAATTGCTGAATGGACCGTGTTTTCTGTGCTGTCTACACAGGTTCCAGTGCATGAGGGATGGGGGGGGGGATTTTAAGAGTCAGATGAGAACATTGATTGATGTTTGTGGTCAAGCTCAAGGAACATCCACACTGCTTATCATGCCAGCAATCCAAATAGTCTGTATGTTTTTTGGAGTGGTACTCTTTGTGTTGCATTATAACGTCAATCCGTCACCGAGGTGCTATTGTGAAAATAGATGTGGGAATATATATAGATAACCTATAAATAGATGTGGGTATATATATAGATAACCTATAAATAGATGTGGGTATATATATAGATAACCTATAAATAGATGTGGGTATATATATAGATAACCTATAAATAGATGTGGGTAAGGGGGGTGGTCTGTTATCATCAAAATGTAAATGATTGTGTTCAAAAGGTACGTATTATCAATCCTCAAGATAAATACATGATTCAAAAACAATCTCGATTCCAGTCTGTGAGAATCACAGTGAGAGGGATAATTAAAATGGAATTGACTAGAAAATGCTCTGATTTTGTGTACACCTCTTGTGGTATAATCTTCTATGATTTTTGAAAGCAATACATTTGAACTTTTTCTTTCCATTTCTGAACTGGGTGATATTTCTTACATAATTGTTATTATCGCACAGCTTTTGCTTTGTGACAAATGACAGAAGGGAACCAAATCATTCAGAAATACATGAACATTTCCCGGTTCCCCAGATTTCCAGGTCTTTGTTGTTCTAGTTTTTTACTGGGACTAGACGTTTTTTTTCTCCAGATGACAAGAGAGCATAAACTCCTGTGTCCCCATATACATATATATATATATACATACATATCCCTTCAGTCTGAACAATAGTATAATCTCCTTTCTTACAGATTAATATCTTTCCTTGTGTTGATACAGTGGCCTTTTATTCACATTTTGTGATGCTCCTTTTTGAGCCTCTTTCTCTCTTTTTTTCATAACCAAAATTTACATTTGGTAGGGTCAAGGCGCTAAACCCCAAGCACATTCATTATATTATGAATAACATGAATAATGACAAGGACGAATAATAACAATTAAATTCAATAAAAACAATAGACCTATACAGATTTACTGTACATAAGAATATAATTATTGTTCTAAAAATATTCAGTCTACACAATATAGCGTACCTTGTAGGCTACCGTATCTAGCAACATCTTCTAATAATTGTACTTCTGTACTGGGATGTTGACAACATGATCAGCAATATACACAGTAGGCCTACATTTGAATTGAGCCTGAATGTTTGGCCCAAGAGCCCTACAGGACTTTGAACTATTAGCTTTAATAGCAGTAACTATTACACTAGGTCACATGCTCCTCCATGATGAAAGGGTGAGGACAGACAAGTGAAAGGAAAGCTCGAGGGGGCGTGTTGTCAAGGAGCGTAGCTGCGCTTTTATAGTAGGCGTGTCCTCACGTTTACGGCCAATGAGAAGACGTTCTATCCGACGGTCTCGGATGTGATTGGCTGCGATGTATTCGCGCGTCATCCGTTTGTTTGGCTTGTTCCCTACTGTTGCTAGTGGCTAATGGTAACTAGCGATTTCCTACGCTTTCAAATAATACTCTCAATATCCTAAGATATGAAATATCTGATGTACCGATAAATACAGCTTTTCCTTTGTAGGTAAGTTTGTTCAACCCTAAATGCCAATCTATGTAGATCATTTGTTATGATTCGTTAGCAATTGAGCTTACCTAGCCTGCTAACAGTTAGTGCCCAAGCTGACAACCACTGTTTAGAAAAGCTAGGGAGCTAGCGTTGTGATTTAACACAGACGAACAAAGATGACCATATACAAGCCATACATATGTTTACATGAATTGCCAATGAATCAGGGCGGAGCATTTGGCTTTGTTTAAGTTAGCCGAACCTCTGTGTTTTAAGCATTGTCAACTGACCAAGCTAGATTGCTTGTGTTGAGTGTGCATGGCAACCTCACAGTTGTATCTTAGCAATACTCACAGCATCAAAACACGCCTCACTTTGGGACCAATAGGATCTCACGCTGGCATTACTATCCATAAAGCTTATCTGTGCTACACTTTATACCGCATACTCTTCAAGCTCTCCTAATGTATACGCTTCAGGTGCGATTCTAATTGTATTTGATTTGGTGGTTTATTGCAGACTGCTTGATTTGTCAACCATGATGCATGGGAGCCCTCCATCAAGCACGTGGAGATGACCTGCCATCCCATAGGGCATGGTCAGGATGGGGCCAGATGTGCCCCTTCTCAATGAGTACAAGCAGGAGTTCTTCTGGAAGCGATTCCCCCAGACGGTGTTGGGGGGACCGCGCTTCAAGTTGGGCTACTGCGCCCCGCCGTATGTGTACGTCAACCAGGCCGTGCTGTTCCTGACACCATGGCTGTTTGGAGGCATCGGCACGCTGCTTTGCCAGCTGCAGCTCCTCCGGGAGCTCCACGCCGCCGTGCTCTCTGGTGCGCTGATGTTCGCGGCTGCCGCGGGCGTCCAGGCCCTGGCCATGTACGCCGCGAGGAAGAGCGGCTCGGTGGAGAGGCTGGGCGCTCCTAACGTCGCGGCCGACGAGGAGGAGGTGGAGTTCACCCACTGCGTTGGTCCGGAGACCGTGCGATTCATCGCCCCCGGGAAGAGGTTTGGGCTGAACGTGGTCCTGCACACGGTCCTGGCCGGGGTGCTGTGCGGCTTCGGCACATGGTATGTGTTCCTGGGGAGGATGACGGTGCTCTACGGCAGCGTTGGCACATCCCTGGTTGTTTTCATCGCGAGTTGGGTAACCCTGTGCATAGCGGAGTATTCCCTGATCGTGAACACGGCCACGGAGACGGCCACCTTCCAGGCACAGGACACTTATGAGATCACCCCGCTCACTCGGCCCATCTACATCTTCACCTTCATCGCCGTTGACTTGGCCGACAGGTGAGCGACGGCGACGTGGCTTCCTCAGCCGGGGGGGGGGAATTAAAATGTATTTGACTTGTCGGAGGTTTGACTAGTATCCATGTTTCACGTTTGTTGCTCTTGTCGTCTAGGTTCACTGGCCCGTTTCCTGAGCTTCAACTGGCTAGTCAGGTTCTCCATGTGCTCTTCCTCTTCCTACCTCTGCTGTGGGCCCTGGGGATGCTGTCTCCGCTGGACGCCCTGCTGCTCTGGGGCATGGAGCAGACCCTGGTGTTTGGCTTGGGCGGCTCGCCCATGTCCAGCAACCTCAGGTGATATTGTATTGATTGATTGTGCTATTGACTTAAGATGGACTTATCTCCAATTCAATCCTTTGCCCAGTTGAGTTTTTAAAGTGATCGGAAAATGTTAGTTTAAGGCTATAGCGCTCTAATGCGGATAAATTGTAATAATATACCACAATAATAATCTTCTTTTTTTGGCATTCTGTCCACACTAAAACACTAGTATGGACGGAAAAAAATTTATTTTTATATTTGTGAACCCGTAGTGTGGACATATCTTAAAGGATATTTTTCGCTTGATCTGGCGTCTGTTTGTTATTGTGTCTAACCAACGTTCGTAACCACCATTCTTACGACACAATAACAAACAGACCCCGGATCAAGCGAAAGTAAAGAAAAAAGTTTGATTTCTCTGTAGGGATCATTTCCATAATGTTGTCAAACACTTATAACAATCTGAGCCTGTCAGTGGCAAAAACAAGCACTTTTAGACATTTACGGTCATTATTGCCCACAAGGGTTACAATGGAGATGTTTTGCAGCTGCGTTCTTGCTCAATACTGGACCAATGTCAACAATTGTTGTCCGCATTACTCAGTTAGACCCCAAATTATGGGAAAATGGAAAATCCTGAAGTTTTCCTTTAACCAGATGCATGTATGCCCCTGTGTCTCCTCCAGACTTCTCGTGATGTTTGTCATGTCCGTTGCGGTGGCCAGCTGTAATTTCTTCATCTCGTCCACACTTGGCGTGGTCCTCTTCTCCGTGTCCATGGGGTTCCTTTTGAGCCTGGACCTCAGCCAGATCACCACGCTCTGCTGCACCGGTCCCCGCCCAGCCAGCGAGGGCAGCTGGGGGCGGTGCAGAGGGGCGTCTCCCTTCCCACCCAACTCCTTCGGCTGGTGGCTGGGCTGCAGGGAGATACTGCTGTACGTCGGTCTGTTCGTCGCCGCCATGGCGGAGGCGGGCCTGTTGCATCACTTCCTGGCTGCAGATACGCCCCAGAGCCTGGTCAGTGGACCCCAGGCACCCATCATTACCTCCTACCTCCTCCTCTCCCTCTTCGTCCTGTGCTGGGTTCTCGGGGAGATCCAGGGGGCATATGTCTGTGGAGGGGTGTTCATGAACCCCTTGTACCCCAGGGGAATCTCCAACGTGCAGACATTCAACCAGAGTAGCAGAGGTCTCCATGTTGCAGCGGCCATCAGGAGAGTCCTCCTCAATCTCGGTGAGTCCCTCTCTCAGAGCGTCTGTCTTTGGGGAAAAACAGTGTTTATTTTGTTACTAATTGTTAGTTTTATTCTTAATGTTTTAGTGTCCCCATTTGCCATGATCGCTTATTTGTCCACGGACAAGTCTCTTCAGCGGCTCCACACGGCTTCACTCAGCGTGGGATTCACACGGGCATTCAGAGTGGTAAATACGTTGCAGACACAAATAAATGCAAAGAAAACATGTATCAAAATAACATTATGGCAAAACAGGCAGGCATTTCTAAATGTACAAATATCATTTTAATTATACACTCTTTTTTGCTTTTACAGTTAATGTACACGTTGGATGTATCACTAAAACACATTCTCTATCGGTAGTGACATTTCATAAAATAACCACATATCCGTTAACATTTTAGGGGTAGAGTTGAGAATAGACATCAGACTCTTGACTCTGGCATTTGGTGACTTGGGAGAATATGTCTCTGCTACAGGTGTGGCAAAACTCTGAGGAGGCCCTGCTCCAGATGGTGGTGGTGGTGTCAGTTCGTCTGGTGGCTGGGGAGAACAACCTGCCGGCGTGGGACCATCTGGGGACGGCCATCCAGCTTCTCCTGGTGACTGAAGCTTCTATTTTCACCTAGTTGTACAAACAAATATAACATTCATTATATGAGACACTGTTGAAATAATATTGTTAATAATTACATTTTAAGTCTATCATAGGCCACCTACATGTTTGTTATAAATTTCACTTAAAATTTCTTAATTCACAATATCCCCCCCCCGCCTAGCTGGGCCTGCTGAGTGACAGAGTGGTGCTGTTCCTGGCCAAGCTCAAGTTCACGCTCACCGTGCTGGTCACGTCGTGGACGGAGAAGAAGCAGCGGCGGCAGTCGGCGGGCGCCCTGCTAGCCCTCAACGCCTCGCTGTGCCCCCTGCTGCTGGCCGTGGTGGTCCTATCGGCCCTGCTGGCGGCCCCCCTGCTGCCCCTGTTCACCCTGCCCGTCTTCCTGGTGGGCTTCCCCAGGCCTCAGCGCAGCTGGCCGGGGCCGGTGGGCACGGCGTGCCCCTGCCCGGACTCCATCTTCTACCAGCAGATGAGCGGCAGCCTGGCCGTGGCCCTTAGGAGGGGCCTGGCCAGAGGGTCGCTGGGTCAGTTGGATGTACTACTGTTAACCACCTGTTGGTGTTTGCCTTTTTCATTTTCTAAACCAGAAGTGTGTTGGATTTCTTTAATATTATTTTAGTCAGTAATGTTTACTGTTTGACTAATACTCTCAAGTTAAAGCACAAAGATAACAACTTGTCAACATAAATGGACAAGAGATAGACAACGTTATAAAAGCACTGGGTTTATGGAAGTGTAAGCTGTTCTTTTTATTTTTTTTACCAGTTACCATTCTTCTGCTGTTTGAGTCTTGCTATTTACAGTATAGTCGAGCTCGTACTACAAAGATATTGCTACGCTGCAAATGGAGGTCAATTTGTTGTATATTCTGGCAATTTGTTTTCTTTTTAATCAGGCAGCGTAGTGCACAGCAAGCGAACTGGACTGTGCGCACTTGGCTCATAAATTGCAGAGACACTGTTGAACTTTCCGGTGGGTCACACAGTAGCTCTATGTAGATGAAAGAGCACCCCTTACAGTTTCATGCCGAGGAGAATGTTGTTGTCGCGAGCAGCACATCGGAGCCCCTGGCAGTGATGCGATGATGCTCACAGGGTCCAGTGGAGCTTCCTGTGAAGTGACCCGAGACAAAATGGCTCTGATCTGTATTCATTACATCCAAATGTTTCCATGCCATTAACCCTGTAATACTCGTAGGCCTACTGGAGCGCTGTGTGTTTGTGTGTTTGTGTGTGTGCGTGCGCGCGCGCGTGTGTGTGTATGCGCGTGCGCTCGCTCGCTCGCTCTGTGGCATCAGAGAAGGGCAAGTACAAACTTAATTATTCATGGGTTGATGATTCAAAACAGAAAAAAAAGACTGCCACAGCGATGGCGTCACTCAATCTTATTGTTTACTGGGCTTGCTCGGGATGCCCTAGCTTTTAATGTATAATTTAGAGAAAGTGCACGCTGTGGCCTTTTTTATGCTCATAGTTTAATAACAGATGTCCCGTCCCTTAGCTTGCTCGCTGCATGACTGGTTGGGGGGTTGGTGTGTTGCGCATGAGTGAACAATAAGCAGGAACCGAATATGCCCAGTGTTTCTCTTCCCATTGCTAAGGTAGTGCCATGAATATTTAGAGATGGCATTATAGCATATGACATAATCCGTCAGCCATGAGCACATGAGGCAACATAAAGCGAAGGCTCCCGTCACCTTGCGACGGCCTTTCCATCCATTGTAGCGGTAAACATATCGCTGCTTTCCACAACCTTGGAATACCCACTCCCCCTTGTAAGATTTGTTCTCAGTTGTCTCCCCAAAGGGAGAGTCTTTTTTAGACTAATGGAAAGAATTCAATATTTAGATCTCTGTGCAGTCAGCCAGTTTAAAGAGTATCATGACCTTGCCTCAGCTGAGATGGTGAGCTTCTCCCCGCAGCGTATCCAGAGGCTTAAAGTCATTCATGTAGCGAGCAGAGAGACTCGCTCCTGACGCAAACTGAAAGGGTTGTGTGGCCGGGGGGCTTGTGCTTAGGCGGCGTGTATGTTACACGCACTCGTTCGCTTTCCTTGCCCCCATGTCAAAACATCCCCCTAACTAATATGCGAGAAGGAACGGATGGCTTATATCCCCCCCTCCCCCTCTCTCTTCTTAATGTAGGCTCCTTGTCCCCGGGCTCGCACTTCCTTGGACGCTTCCAGGACCGCATGGTTTGGATAATGATCCTGGAAAGAGGCTACGGCTACTGCACCGTCAACATCAAGGTAGTGTGGGGCGGTGTATACCGGGCATGGGTTGTGCCCCAAGACGCATGGCTGATTGCACACATTCATCGGAGGAATTGGTGCATGCATGCAAGAATGAATATGATGATTTTGGCCTGCTTTGTCGCATGTTTCAGGGTTTGGAGCTGCAGGAGACCTCCTGCCACACGGTGGAGGCGCGGCGCGTGGACGAGGTGTTCGAGGGGGCCTTTGAGCGACCCGAACGTCTTGGCTTCACCCTGGGCCTTAACCAGCACTGGGGGAACTCCCTGATTCCCTGTGCCATCCTCCCCGTGAGAGTGTACTCGGACGCCCGAAATGTGCTCTCTGGCATCATTGACTCTCACGACAACCTGAGGAAACTCCAGGATGACTTTCTGAAGGCACTGGTCTTCCTGCTGCTGCGCTACTGTGTGGAAAAGCAAAAAGGCTTTGCCTGGAGTGCTGAGGAGGGGCCAGGTGTTGGAGGCAGGAAGTCCCAGTCCTCCCAGCCTGCCCCGTCAACGGGCAACCAGCGCGTAGAGACCATCATAATGGAGTCCAATGTGTCCTCTCTGAAGCTAAGGCAGGACAGCTCCAGCCTGACCTCCTTTGGAGACTGGTCAGATGAAGATGATTTATTTGGGCCCCAACAAGCCAGGAGGACAGTGGCCTTGGTGAGTACGGAGGCCCAGCTGGGACATGCCACGCTGCAGACTGGGCCCTCTCTACCAGGCTCTGTTGAGATGGACAGTCTGTTTGAAAACATGGCTCTCTCTGCCCTGCAGCCGCTGCAACCTCTGGGCCTTGGCCTTGGGCTCCCGGCAGTGGACAAGGGCCAAAGTGCCAAGGTCTTTGCGGAGAGCTCTGGGTCTCTCCCTCCTCTACATTTCAGCTGTCCCCGGTCAGAGGTGTTCAACCTACCCACGGGATGGAGGACAGCCCCTTTACTGCCGTCCCGTTTGCAGCAGCTCAGGCACCTCTTCCCTGAGGAATGGTTCCGGTTTAACCTGGGACAGTTCTCGCCGGCAGCGCAGGACGAGGCCTGCGACGACATGACCAAGGCCTTGAAGGAAGATGAGGCCCTGAGAGAGGTGCATGCCCTGGTGGCCCTGTCATGCGTGATATCCCTGGGTGCCGAGTCTTCCTTCACCAGTCCCAGCTATGTATACAGGCTGTACTGCGGGGATGTTCCATGGACGGATGGTCTCGACTGGCTCTCTGCCAGAAAAGACCTTTACCACCTCACTCTAAAGGCTTTCAGGTGTGAAAGGGTCAAGAGAAGTGTGCTGTATTTTAACCACATTGCCGAAATCCTTTTTGTATCCCACATGCATTCTTTTTTTGGTTTCTTTGTCCCCAGGTTCGGGTTTAAGCTGCTCTTTGATCAGGCAAGCCTGGGGCCCATGGAAGGCCCTGAGGAATTGTTCAGCACCTTGGAGGAATATGAAAGGGATTGGTACATTGGTCTGGGAGCAGAGCGAGGCTGGCATGACAGCGTCCTTCAGGAGAAACCGTTCCTCTTCTCTCTAGGACATGACCTCACTATGGTAACCAAACAACCCTGTCCACCGTTCTCATTTTTTCTAATGGTGTGTAAAGCATTGTGGACATGGTCACTTGGTAAACACTCCTCCCTTGGTTCAGTCAGAGGCAGACTGCAGAGGTCATTTAACAATGGTGTGAGAATAGCTCCATGTACAGTGGGGGTTTTGGCCAATCTGGCTTCCTATACAAGATCACACAACATTACAACATTTTTTCATGGTCCATGTGACAATTAATTTCCAAATAGTACTATTAGTACATTTTTATAATTGTATTTACAAAATCTCTCGCCCTATAGCCTACTTGGATGGGCCCCAATTAGGTTCATTTCACACAAGCCCTTTTCACACATTTTGCACCATCGATCACTGTTCATCATTGATCGTTGTGGCCTAATTTGCCTGTGCTGTGCTGACCTTAAAACTAAAAGTTGCCACCGTCTGTAATAGAGGGAGTCGAGCAGTGGCAGCGGCAGGCAGTTTATAACGTGTAAAAGTAAGAAATGCTACTGTTTGCAGGGTACCTACACAGGACGGGTGCTGTCCCTGCAGGATCAGCTGGTGCAGGTTGGCCGTCTGAATGGAGAGGGAGTACGCGGACAGTGGGCCAACCTCTCCTGGGAGCTCTTGTACGCTACCAACGATGACGAGGAACGCTACAGCATCCAGGCTCATCCAATCATGCTGAGGAACCTTACTGTTCAGGCGGCCGACCCCCCTCTGGGGTATCCCATTTACTCCTCTGCCCCACTGCACCTCCCCTGTTTGTGACCCCAACCCCCCACCACCACTACCAACACAATACCATTTATTCCTAATACACAATCGCTATACACATATGCATCTCTATATCAATCAAACAATCAATCTTTATTTATATATCACTTTTTTCAACAAGAAATAAAACAAGTTTCAAATACCAGTAAAAAAAATGTCTGAATCAAGGAGGTGCATTTGAGAGGTAGGTACAAAAATACACATTACTTGATTAGAAGAAATGGAAACAAAAGATATGTTGTAAGACATTTAAAATGTTGTGATGTCCTCCGTTCCTCTGGCAGGCAGTTCCAGAGGCGAGGACCGTAGACACTAAATGCTGCCTCCCCATCGTTCTTGGTCCTCCCCTTAGGAACAATAAGGATATCTCTTGGTACCTGCCCAGGGGAGAAATGCTTGCATTCCATCAATATTGCTATGGGGGCCTCTACATATCCTCTACATATCCTCTACATATCCTCTACATATCCTCTACATATCCTCTACATATCCCCAATGCCTGCCTTCCATTCACACGAAAGGGAAAACGCACAATATTTCACTGACGCTAATGTGTCCTTTCAAAGTGTAAAGTCTAAACCCTAAGTTGGTGACCATGTGGTTGTAAAACGTTTAGTTATCACCTATAACTTTAGTTCTATGGTCGTAGGCGTCGCCTCACGAAACCTACATGGACTAGAACATGCTCTGTTGGGGACCGTAGTCTCAGAGCTGCTAATAAGATTGTTTGTTTGATGTAGGTGTTTGCTTGGGATGCTGACATAAAACTGATTTCTCATTTGAAAAAGTGATCGTACAATGAGCGCCACAGGGGGACTAACGAGTAGCCAATCAGCACCACGGGCGGGACTTAACAACGGCTCAGATTGCCATTTTGTTAGAATAATTTGCGAATTTTCAACCATGACAAGTGGTCGAAAACCTTTTACACAAATCCTCCCACAATAGACACCGGGTCTATATGGGAGAATTACCCCGACATCTCGGAAAGTTTCATTTAATGGGCTCTTTCACGTTTGGGCTGCTCAATCTTGAATTTGATATGACCCCCTTGATTAACACATTTATTTCACATAGACGGCATGTCTTCTCAATATCGCCTGACATCGTAGTTTGTTTTTACTCCGCTCCACTCTTAAAACCCCGGCAAAACCAGTATGTTGGCATCGCATCATTAGTCTCTAGTGATTGGTTAGGGAAAATCGAATCTGTCAATCAGTAGTCATTGGCACATCTACATTAAACAAATGCATTAACCGCACCTGCTATGATTTGTCACCCAGATCAGCCTATGGCACGTTTTCAACCAGACGGTCGTACACGTATATCAGTTCAGAGGAGTGCATATGTCTTCTGGATTTGACCTGCATGGCATTAGATTGACACGGTGGCATCGTCACTATTCTTGTAAAACAATTTGAAAAAATCAAGATATGTTTGTAAGTTGAAGAAGAAAAGCACATACATGGCTGTCTGCTTTGTATCTCATTTATCTTTGGCAATGATTGGTTTTCACAAAAGCACATATTTTATTGATTTTGTAAAGTGTGTCTGT
>OMKN01056374.1:0-11913 GCA_900302345.1 Melanonus zugmayeri | reverse complement strand
TAAATCTTACCCCAACTCCGTCATTTGAAGGAGTTGATGACAGCGTTGGGGTAAGATGGTGAAACAAAAGTAGCGGAGATCTGGGTGCTGGCAACATGGAGGAAAGGTAAACATTGTTCATTTGCATATACTACCCACATTTAAATAATACAAAGCCGGTTGACATACAAATAATACAAAGCCGGTGGCAAAAGGGGTTAAGATGCCTAGAGGAAAGGGGATCAAATCCAGAACCTTCAGAGTCAGACAATAGAAATGTATTATTATTATGGACTGCGAATTTGAATGGTCTAATTCTATTGCGGCAACATTTCTCTAGTCAAGACAAGAAGAGCCCAATCAAGGAAGGATGTTGGGACCAGGACTACAGGTAGATATGTCTGGCTACTCTACAAGTAAAGGGTTTATGTTAAGGGTGCTCTGATCAGGATTTTTGGGGCCAATCAATGATCGCTGGAAGCAGTATTGGCCGATACCGATCACAGGGTCCATTTGAAGCCTTCCATTTATCATGTAGCATTACTTATTTAACTATTCTTAACAACATTGTATATTAAGTATTAAAATTAAGAGATGACAAAGCATCATGAATTGACAACTGTCACTACTTTTTAATGCAGCTTGGCACACCTGCTCTCATGTTTTTATGGAATTGTTTGTGTTTAATGTAATTATATGCGAGTCTTTCATGGGTGTATGTTTTTTTTTGTATATATATATTTTTTAGGGCTTTTTGTGCCTTTATGGACAGGACAGTGAAGAAAGACAGGAAACTGTGTTGAAGAAGAGAGGGAATGACATGTAGCACAAGACCACCGGCAGGAATCGAACCGGGGTCGCTACGAGGCGCATGGCCTACATGGGTTGAGCCAGCGAGCCCCTGGGTGTATGTTTTCATGTTGGTTGTGAGCCCCTAACCCAAGACAATTTTCTATCATTACGTGATAGACAATAAAGTTTTTTTAATCTTTGTCGGCAGGTGTCATAAAGTGTGGGTTTTACTCTTTAAAAATGATAGTAGTCATGACAAGCACTTCAGTGCAAGGGTGTTTATTCGGTGGACCCAGCAGTATATGAAAAACGTGCAAAAAAATATCCACAAAAATCCTGGTGGTACGTGAAAGTGACCAACAAATTTAGAAAATATTGAAAAAGATACTCACAAGATTTACTTTCCACAATTATCGACTTTTTGTAAGAGCTCCCAGAGTTGTAACCACTACACCTCCCCATTACCAACTCCTCTTCAACCACAATGAGAGCAGGTTATCTACCTTTAGCCCTCTGACTATACCAACCTCTCTACCAAATCAATTTACTAAACATCACAAACTACAACACATGGAATATCTAATATAAACTCAATATCTAAGTTAAACCATAATAATCAGCATCTACACAATCCCATTAATGGTATCGCCTGCAAAGAGCGCGAGATATGCTCTTTGCAAATGATTAAAGCGAGGGTAACCATAGCAATGCATGCACTCATTACTATCATGTAACAGAAAAAGTCTGGAAAGTGTGTGTCTGTGTGTATGCGTTAACTCAACCCGTAACCAGTTAATCGGATGGCTTCTCCATCACAGCAGGCAACATATTCAACAGACCGCTGAAGCCATTTTAGTTGTGCGTAGAAAAATTGTCTCACGTGTTTTGCGTCATCTGATCAGCTCTTCTGATCGACCTTTATAGAGACGATCAAACTATTTAGAACAAATATCGGCCGATAACAATCGGTGGCCGATCGATCGGAGCAGCCTTAGTTTATGTGAGGTGTTTGGTGCAAGGACAGCATAGCACAAAAAGAGGAGGAAAAAGGAGTGGGAAATATAGGTTGTGTGTGTGAATGCGGGACTTGTCATCCCTGGTCATACATGAAACACTTCTGTTATTTTTTGCACAGGATCATGTTTGCAATGTGTCAGGCAAAGTAAGAGAAAATAACCAGATGCACTGAACATTCAGAGCCCATACTGCTTATTTGTGTGAACCTGTGCGACCAAGGTTATGCGTTGTCTGGAGTGGTTTTGGAGTCTATTAACGACTTTACGGTAATTCCAATGGCACCTGCAGTACGACAGTTTCTAAGACAAATTGGACCTAAATAAATGTTTGACTTCATATAGATTTTCTTTTTAAATCATATATTTGAAAGAGGCAATATTGGAATATTCTGAAACTGATGCTCTGATGTACTATAGTAACATGCCTTCAATATCACTATGCTACACTGCTCAGTCCGTTGTTCTCACTCATAGTGGATCCATCGTTGGGGTGCGTTCCGTTAAAGCCTGAACTTCATTTAAAATGTCTAGACGGCCGCGTTCATAGTCTGGTGTGTTTCTTGGAAGCTAAACAGGCCTGTGGAAACGTGGGAGTTTTGTTTCATTGTGGACAACATTTTTGACATTCCACATGAGAATGTTAATCCACGCTTCGTACACAATTCAACTCAACAATCTGTAAATAAATGATTCCTTTCGTTTGATCAGAGGTTGACTTCAGGTTCAGCACCATCACCGCTATTACCGTCAACATGTCATAGACGCGCACACAAAACAACGTTAAGGTCAGACCGTGTTCTTTATAGACATGAACACTCCTGACCCACATGTCTAGCACCAGTTAACATTACACCAGTTAACATTACATTACACCAGTTAACATTACATTACACCAGTTAACATTACATTACACCAGTTAACATTACATTACACCAGTTAACATTACATTAACAAGGTTCACGTAATACATCTCAGACAACCACTGAACAAAATCAATCAGCGATTAAACACCGTGCAAATCTAGCTATGTCGGGGCGTTATGATAAGAATCGATTCGATTATAACTTTATAATTAATTATAAGACGACATATAGTAGAATAGCCCAAAATGTGCCATTCTAACCTTCCGTGTAAGGATGTCGCCATGTCGGCTGTCACCAGTTGACAGCTCCGCACGTAAACTGCCTTTCAGAATACAACTTGGACGGATGTAAGATTCCCGAACGAATATACGCCACATTTTACCTGTGCCTCTGCGCCACCGTGCGTATACTACGCTGCTAGTAGATCGTACGTTATGTCACGAATACGGCCTACGGGGCTACAAACAAACAGCCTAGCAGCTAACTGGTTAGCATCATACTGTCCTGCAGGCGACAGGCTGCACTCAACAACACGGAGCACTCTGCGGCGGGAAAATGACCTCGACGCGACCGACGCAACGCTAAAAATACGGCACGCGCCGAGAAACAAAGTGCACAAACTTGAGAGACCAGATTCATCTCGTGTGCCCGCACCGGTGCAAGGCCTGCGAGGACAGCCCCATGCTCCGCTTGTCAACGCGAGCCCTGACAGCGCGTGGAATACGCCAGCGATGACAGACGCGGGCGTTTGATTGAAATCGTCGGATCGTACTCGGGCGGTGGACATGTCAATGTCACGAGACGATAGATTCAAACTGCGTTTTTTTTACCTTCCTATGTCGGTTGTCAGCGCGCGCAGATCTTCCTCGCCCCAAATCCAGAACAAACAGTCCCGTTCGACGTCGGTGACGTCAGACGCAAGGGGGCGTGCCCAAAGCTGGTCAGACGAATGTCACCTCTCCACGATCATCCCTCCCCGCCTGCCCTGTGGTGTGAAGACTCATGCAACACCGTGCAATGATTTCAAGTATGAAATGAATTCAAAATATTTGAACGATAAGCTTGTTCTTTATAAGCCCTTTACGAGCAGCACATAATCCTTATTTTTAGATTAATGGCTCGTGATGGTTGCAACTGTAATCACTGACGCATTCGAATCATATTAGTTTAAATGACATATGTGCGTTTTCAACAATCGATGTTCTTAGTTTATGTGCGTATAACAAAGTATAGGTTATGTTCTTAAATAGTTTACCATGTGCCTATCACAGAAAGTATAGGTTATTATGTTATTATACAAGGCCGTGTTGACGTTTTTTTTGCTGGAGTCCTCAGTCAAGTTAAGTTGTACGCCATCTTGTGGTCATTATTGCACCCAAAGGAGTCTAATGTGTGCACTCACTGCAAAGTTAAACAAAGGTTAGAGGTTTAAGCATTTGAAGTCATTGTTAAGCATTTGAAACTTCAAAAATTGAGTGTGAAGCTTGAAAATTAAAGATGCATACAAAAGTAGTGGCTAAACTTCCAATATGCGTTATATTGCAATGACACAATATGGTAAACCACCTTTAATTTGCCAAATATCAAAAACATTTGCCCATACGAAAAAAGTACAACCATAACTACCCAGTCAAAAAAACTGCATGTGTGTGCAAAACGTTTTCACAAACACCACAATGGATTTATTGAACACAGTATTTACTCAATAGAACAAAACCTTTTAAGCACAAGACAACTTAGTTCCTAAACCAATTCTAAAAACATTAATTTCGTTTTTGCAGGATATTAACATTGGGTAGTGTAAATGTAATAATTTGCCAAAAGCACTGACTGGGATTACATTTGATGTACTGTTAGTTGGAGGGGGGGGGGGATTTACCACTTGATACCAGACACCTTTAATAAAAACAAGAATGCAAAAAAAGGCACAAAAATAAAATTGTTCATAAACAAAAAACATTCAAAATATTTTTGCTTAGTTTTTGTCAGAAAAGGAGAATGGCGTGTATGTTATGGTAATCTGGGTGGTCGGTAAAAGGACAGCGATGGATGGAAGGACTAGGAAACTGGTCCAGATAAGAGTTTGCAGTCAGAGGCCACTACAGTCACTCAAGCACAGCCCTTTCACTGCCATTCTTGTCCCCTGCTACTTCTCCCGCTGCCGCTTCTACTCCCTCCTCTTCTTCTTCTTCCTCCTCCTCCTCCTCTTCCTCCTCCTCCAACTCACCCTGCACAGCATCTTCACCGATCTCATCCTCTACCACATATCCCTCTTCATCTCCAACCTCAAAGCCCTCTTCTTCTTCTTCCTCCTCCTCCTCCTCATCATTCCCTCCCTGCTCTTCTACCTCCTCTTCCTCCATCTTTATCTCCTCTGCGCCTTCTCCCTCAGCCACCTCCTGAGCAGCCTCCCCTTCGATCGCAGGTTCATCCTTGGACTGGGTGGCTTTCTTCTGGCCGTCGCCGTCACCGTCACCCATCTCCTCCATGCCGTCGGTCACGTCCATCACCATGGAGTCCTCGGGGTCCCGCTCGTCTTGGTTCCCAGTGAAGGGATTTTCACCCTGCAGAGGAAACAACCATTTCAACAGCGAGTCAAGTTCTCTGATTCACTGGTGCACTTTTCAGATGTATGAAACCATCTACGGTGTAGTTTTAAAGTGACACCCAAATCCACAAAAACCTTCTAACTATATAATTTAGGGTCTTATTAGTTACAACTAATTATTAAGACATTAGTTACAATCCATGTCTGAAATATTGTCATTTAAATTTTTTACTCGTTCCTAATTTGGGGTTTGAATTGGGCGGGATTATTTTCAAAACGTATTACGCAATAAGTTTCCACGAACCAATCGGGGCCGCTGGGAGTTTCCCTCTCCACTCACTGCTACTAGGGGATCCTGGTTAGTTTATTTTCCTCTGCTTACTGATAAGCTTGATGGTGAGCAAAGTGGCTGCTTAGCTCAGTTGGTTAGAGTGTGGCGCTAATAATGCCATGGTCGTGGGTTTGATCCCCGTACAAGACCATACGCGAGTTGTTATATTCCTTGCTCACTGAAAACATACCTTTTTAATCTGGCTCATAATTAGAAATTGTTTTTATTATTAAAAATTGTATTTGGATTGTGTGATTTATTTACCTTTTTTTTTTAAAATTCTTTCTTTGTGCTGAAATGTACAGGGAGTTACAAAATGCTTTGCTATTCGGACGAAACCGAGCCGAGCCACCTCAGGGTGCGTCTTGTCACGCGACCAGGAGTCCCCTCCGTCCCCCCGGGAGCTTCGCTAGGCACCACTGGGGCGCGTCATCCACCGGCTGCCGCACTCCGACGGTGCCTAGCGAGGCTCCCGGGGGGACGGAGGGGACTCCTGGTCGCGTGACAAGACGCACCCTGAGGCGGCTCGTCTTGTCCGGATAGCAAAGCATTTAGTAACTCACCATTCAGTGACCAATTCAAATGAATTGTTTTGAGGCTTCTGCCTCATCCTCTGGAGAATCACGCAGCTCAAACATATAGAGCTGGACTACACCGACTGCAGCGTGCGCCATGTCATGGAAATGAGAGCTTGACATGGGCGGAGCCAGGGAGAAGTCAATCAAAAACGGGACCTGACACGCCCACACCGTCTTGGCAAAGTGCAGCATAATAATAAGCAGCTTTTTTGATCTAGGTTTTCTAATGGCCATGAACGTTTTTTTTCACTCCGATTTTTGTGGATGCTTAATGAGACTATGATATCATACATGCGTTTTTTATAATTTCAAGCCAGGTGTCCAGTCACTTTAAAGCTGGCATGGCACACATTTTATTTACTTAAAATCCCATTCAGACAGGGTTGTGTTCACACTTCACTGACAATGTGGTTACTGGCCACCTGAAGGAAATGCTTCTGGAGCACTAACAACAAGGGCAGAGTAACGCGCACACTGTGTGTTATTTACCTTCAGATAGCTCTCCAGTTTCTTGCCAATGATTTTGTGGTTAAGTATGCTGCGAGCGACAGACAGACTGCCCCTCTTCGACTGCTCCATCATACCCTGTGATCAAGCAAAAACGCCACGAGTCAGACCCCACAGACAACCAGCGTTAGCAATGGCTCATGCCACTCTTACACATTGATTCATCTGAATCCAAACAGTCCTCAGGTGTAGATTGAGGTGTGAGCCTTCTTACCTTGCGGTTGTAGTTGTGATCAGGAGATTTGATGTGCTTCTGGATCAGGTGGTGTTGCATAGGAATAAACAGGTCACACGCGGCGCAGTGGGCGGCCTCCACTTTCCTCATGAAGTGCTCCATACCGATCTCTGTCAGATGAGGGAAAGGGTCATTTTCACTCAGTACCACCAAGCACACACACAAAAACACATAATTTATAAGTTACCCCTAGTGAGGTCCTGTTCTTTGTAGACTTGGCAGATGGCAGCACTGTGGTTTTCCAACTGACCAACCCTCTGTTTTGTCTTGTCAAATTTGTTCTGCAAGTATTCCTAAAAAATAAAATAAAAGGATTTCCTTAAAGATTAATATGTACATTAAAAAAATATTTTTTTTGGAATGAGGAAAGATGAGTCGGGATGGGTCACCTGTAGGAAGTCTGTGGTTGGCTTGGACAGCTGGTTAGACAGGAATTTAAAGTGGTCCTTATGAAAGCGGCTCTGTAGATGGATGGCCATGTCTTCCTTGTAGAATGAACGGAACTTACACACAGAGCAAGCAAACATAACCCTGCAGCGTAGGAAACGCAGTTCGTTACACATCAGGAAGTCACAGTCAATCTGACATGTAGGCACTTCATTATAAAAAAGGTAGATGGGTAAAGTGGGTTTAGTGAAATAATTGAAGTAATCCCTAAGAGAACATTCACATCGATCCACCATCTGACAGACGGGACTGACATCAGGGTGGGGGGGACAAGTATGGTGTGGAAGAGGTGAGAAAGCAGGTGTCTTGTTGTAAAGGGCTAGTCTACACAGATGGATGACGCAGGATAGAGATCAAAAGGAAGGGAGAAGAAATAGAGGGAGGAGGTAAGGTAATGTAGTAGGTAGTTCTGACCTCTGGGAGTTTACTTTGCCGCCTGACCTTTCCAGAAAGCCCCTCCGCTTCTTGAGTTTGGGGTGTTTGTCTTGGCCTTGACCCAAGGTTTGTTTGCCCTGTGGTGATGTCTTGTCCTGAGAGTCATCCTCTTCTTTGTCTGCAGCTAGAATGGATGGCAGAATCAAAACAAAAAAGGAAATAAATAAAGACGCATGTGAAATATAGCACAAGGTTGACTTCATTCAAGAGGTTGATTTTGTTGTGCGTGTTGTGCATTGAAGATCTATTAAAATAAAAATGGAACCGAGTATACCTTGCTCCCCATCTTCTGCTGGCTTAGTCTCCTGTGAAGAAATGTGCAGAATTCAATCACAGCAAATGTAAAGCTTTTTTAAAACTTAATAAAAAAGTCAAAGCAAAACTAAATTCACTTACCGTCGATGGAGTCTTCTCTTCGCCAGGCTCAGCCTCAGATTTGATTGCAATGATGTCTAATGGAACACATGAAGACCAGCCACCGTCATGCACAGACAAACAAAATGGCCGCAGACCATCTAGAGTGGTGCTTACTGCTTATTGTGGCAACTGTACCTTTGGCCGTTTCAGCCCCTGCAGCCTCCGTCTTGTTCATCTTTGACTCTGGTTCGTCTCCTTCAGTCAATGTCTGTTTCCTTTTCTGTCCATCGCGTTGGGGCTTCACCTGCTTTAGGGTGTCAAACTAAAATTGCACTCACAATAATAAGTGACAGAAACAGACAGCCAAAAATCTCATCTTTAACACTGATCAATACACGTTTGACATTTAATGCCTGGCAGTGAACCCACCCACTCCCTGATAGTTCTTGCCATGTAAAACAAATGCACACCCATCAAAATAAATTACAGCAAAATAAAGTTTAGCTATCCAATAGGGGAACGTAGTGCCAAAGCTTAGCACTATGTTTGTGTAAGCATTGTTATGACAGCAAATTCAAACACAGAATTTAGGGATTATTCTAAAGGTTTCATAACATTTAAATTCCTTCACAAATAAGAGGGAAACATTCCAGTGAGTCAAAATAAAACATTGACTGACTGGAAGTCAAACTTCCAGTGAACTTAAGAGTAATATATCAGACAGGAATATATCAGAAAGACCACCATCTCAACTTTGTCAAGTCTTTCCCATTAATAGTATGGACACCATAAGAAGAAAACGCCAACTAAACCCACTCACCTCCAGGGACACTAACCATTGGTTTGACAATGACATTTTATAGCTTTAACAGTCAACTAGATGGTGATTCATGCTAGTGGTGTCAATCCTATTGCAACGCACTCCCTTCTAACAGGAACTAATTTAATAGCATTAGCCATGTCCTACAAATAGCCCCAAAGTGGTTCAAGTAAATTAAATCCAAAGCCAAAAACCTCCAGATGTGCAGTGGACAATAAGGAAGATGGTGGAGCTCACTGGACAATAACTGAGGCGAACGCAATTTATCTTGATGAGAACATTTTGGGCACAGTTTACACTGGTTGGACATTTATGGAGGATGACCAGAGACGTGTCAAATTTGGGATTGATGGGGACATGAGGCAACAGATTGCATACAGATTCCAGCATGTATGGTTGGCCTGTGAGCTGGTAGAGGGTATAAATGGAGGTCTTTTAAAAAAGGTCCTCACTACTGTCCAGTGTTGGAGGTTCAGTATTCTCACTGGAGGTACTTACTCGGTTAAGGGGTCTCTTGCGGCCTCGCTGGCGGCCAGCTCGTGGGCCCCCTCCAAAATGCCTTCCGGGGAAGTCGTGGGGGCCTTGGCCGGAGCCCTGGTGGAAACCCCCACTCTCAGGGTACATCCGGTTGGACAGGAGGGATGGGAGCTTTCCCCTTCCACCTCCTGGGGAGTGGCCCCGGTGGGAGTGGCCACCTCCCCGACCTCCTCCTAAGGGAGTGGGGTCGGACCTGCGGCTTCCAAAGCCTCCTCCAGCTCCTCGGCCTCCGGCATTTCCACCCCTTCTGGGGGAACGGCGGCCGGCGCTGGCCCATCCTCCACTTCCTGAGCCTGCTCCCTGGCCACTGCTGAAGGAGTCCCTCATATTCTGTCGCATCTTTGCGACTCCGTAGGACGAGGAGGGGCTGTCGTAGCCTCCTCCTAGGCCTAGCCCAACTCCCCCTCCGAAGCCTGAGCCTCCGCGCTGTCCCAACAGCATGTTGTCCCCCCGGCCATCGCCATAACCATAGCTACCGCTGCTGCTAGATCTGTAGAGATCTCGGGAAGAGGTCAGCGAGGAATGGCGCGAGTCGAATGACTCGTACTGGTCAAACCTGCGAGGAAGGAGGGAGGAAGAGGGGTGGCAGAGAAGAGCAGAGAGTGAGGGAGGCAGCCAGGTTTGGATTTCTCCACCTGCCCGTCCTTCTCCTCCATGGTCTCGCTTTCCCTCTCTCTCTTCACACTCCCAACTTAATTTCTCAGTGAACCACAGAAGATCAGAAATTGACGATCCAAAACGGTCAGTCTGGATGTGGTCATTTGTGGTTACGGTTTCACTTTCTTTATAAAAATGCAAGAAAGAGTTCAACTCTTCCAATTTCATATTTACACTGGAGGTCTCAACGGTTACCAGTAACTTGTGAGTAAGGGATTTTAACATATTATGCCGCAGTCTTGGTAAGCCACAGGAAGGCAACTGGGGAGAGCTGGAGATTGGGATTTGTCAAGTATAGAAGCAGATGAAACACTGTCCAGAACAGCCAGTAAGCTTTAAAGACTGTATGATTACATGTTTTAACTAGATTGGCATACTAATAAGACAAATAAAACGGGTAGGGTTGATGATGGTTGAGGAATTCTTGGCATATGCAAATATATCTGGTAGGTTTTAACATGTCAAGTTGAACTTTAAACAGACATGGCAGACCTACAGTGACCTCTTGTCTCTGATTTGCCACCTAAAGCCAGGAATTGGGGTTAGGTCAAACTGAAGAAAAACCAAAAGTGAATAGAAAGCGTAGGTAGGGTAATATTGAACACTGCATTAATAGGGCAACGGTAGGATTTTACCAAGACACGCATACAAAAACATTGCTTCCATCAAGAGAAACTTCATCCAGGGATCATCATGTACGTATGAGTAGCCTTCAGTAGCCTTTTCTCAAAGAAATTATCATCTCAGGACAGGTCTTGCGATTTTGAATTTGGCCAGCATGTGTTTCTTACTCATTGGAAAAATTGGAATCTCCTGTAAATAAAAAATTTAACGGGTATGTTTTTACACACATACCAGTCGATTACTTTGAGACTGAATGAGAGACTGACTGGTTTATGGGAAATTAAGTAACTTCATGAATAAGACCACACACACACCCACCCACACCATTAACCTAGACTACAAACTATATTTGATTGATTGGCAATTTCTCTGCATGTTGACAAAGGAATGATGGCAAAGCAATATGACGATGATGGAAGCCATCTATAGCATGTAGTCATTTTATAGGACAGTTTAATCCAAATTCACTTCTAGGTGACTGAGCTTGAATCAAACATTGGCGCAACTACTACCTGGCAGGGACCAAATTGGGAAATAGAATGTATGGGTTAAGGCCCACCCAATACACTAGCAGTTCAAACGCATTGATCTAGGGAAACTTGCTATATGCATTGATGATCTAATTCCAAGTCAAACTCTAAACTATCAAAGTCTGTAGTTATCTTAGTTATGTATAACGCACCTATCCACCACATCGAGGAGCGGCAAGTACGTTCCGTGATCTCTGATCCTCTCATCCAAGGTCATGACCAAAATATGTATGTTTGGACATGCATCACATTCAGCAAACACAAACTGCATAGTAACAGGCATGTTATAGGCTGTGAACTACCTTTATTCAGACATATGCATTTCGGGCGCCCAATGGAAGCATAGTTAATATGAGCTATAGTTGGGTTAATGACCATTAGTTGCTCATTGTGCTGTTAAATTGAATTAGGTACAATACTTCTGTAAAAATAATAGAAAATATTTGAATTTTATGAAAGAAAAAAATGGTGGCCAGTGGTCCATGGCCTGGTACCGGTCTGCAGCCCGGTGGTTGAAAACCAATGATCTAAGAGTGCGTGAAAGATGGTCCGTAATGCCTAACAATTTAAACTGTAAACCAACCCATAGTCTACAATGAAGTGATTTTTTTTAAACAAACAAACACTGGTTCCATCCATTTCCCCACACATATGAAG
>OMKN01056361.1:0-10561 GCA_900302345.1 Melanonus zugmayeri | reverse complement strand
TACGAGGAGGTGCGCTCAAATAAGCATTTGACTGCATCGTGTGATTTTTTTTTTCAATCAGCTCCATTACATATTACGTACATATTAATGCTCCATTACATTACATTCATATATATATATATATATATATATATATATACACACACCCATACAGTACATATATATATATATATATATATATGGTTTTGGCCTCACCAGGCTTAAATTATCTAGTGCAGACACAATGATCCTAATCCTCCCAGTATACGTTGATACACCCTAAAGCTCTTTTATACAGCTTAGCAAAGATTATATTGTATGTAGGTCTCGGTAAGTAAGGAGCTTACGTTATAGAGCAACAAAAAAACATGACAACATAAACATGAGTAATGTTTTCGTGTAAAAAAAAAAATGGTGAAGCTGAAGCATTACTACATTGTATAAACAATGGTTTGAACCATCGCCTTCATTAGTAGGAATGAGGGGGACCGAGTCAGATCTGTGACCCTCTGCCCTTCTGTGTGTCAGTATACTAATGCTCATGTAAGAGACTTCATCTGACAGAGTCACAATAGGAGGATATGATTTGACCCGTCAGTAGGGATGGGAAAAACAACATTCCTGATGTCTTCACGCACTGTAGCAGGAACCCACTTATCAGATTACTCACGCCCTTTGTGTCTCTTCTGCTGCAGGCGGAAGGGGGTTTTCCCTAATGTCGTTCCTGTTGGAAATATCAGTGATGAGCTCTTTTCTTGTAGGCGCCGGTATGAGAAGGTGGTGTATGTGTGTGCGGATCCGGTGGCCGAGCGGCTGCCCAGGTAAGCAGAAAATGGCTCTTAACTCAGGCCCCGACCTTGAGGGAGGAGGCCATTCAATCAGCCGGCTCAACGCAGCGAACGGCCCTATCATCGCACTAATAGACTGGATCCTCCTCTCTGCCCAGATCATGGACAACGCATGGACGGTTGCCTCCTGCCTGGGAAGTCATTTGTTCCATAAGTGTGAAGTGTGTGAGAAAATAAGCCATGACAAAAAAAAGCTCCACTGCTGCTGGTTGAATAGATTGGGCTCTGCACATCTAATTAGATTTTCTGATTATAGATCCGACACAATTGGATGAGGCCAAATAAAGAAAGCACAGTTAAAATGCAAGACGGCACAGACCGTTCCTGCAGTCTTATTGCCGGAACTAAGATCTGGCAGCTTCTGTACTCCATCGTGAAGCTAGAAGAAGTAGAAGTGTGAGGCAACCGCTTTGGACTCTGAGGCCGTGCCATCAAATTTCTCCTTATCAACTGGCAGCTTAAACAAGTCATGCTATTTTCCTGACAGCTTACACGGAGACAGAGCGAGAGTAAGCCGCCATCAGTCATAACTACTGGCCACTGCAGTGCATCGAGACAAACATCTGTGGACGAGCTTGGGATTTATGGCTCAGATAACCTTCCAGATACCTTTGGCTGATGCCATACGCCAGGAAACTCAAGCAGTTATGCATCATCAATTCTGCACAAACACACCCCAATGATAAATAATGTGTACCTATGAAAAATAAGGCAGTTATTACCGAAACCATAAAGAATGCTATTGGTGTCATCATTTTGATAAGGAAAATAATGAATGGATACAACATTACGGGAATTAAAATGGCGTGCCTCAAAATAAACGACAGCGGAAAGACAGACAGTGGGCAATATATTTCCCACTCTGCCAAAGCATGATTTGAGAAGGAACACTGTAATAAATAACTGCACTTCAGGCTAGCTAATAAAAGTCATTTATATCTGTGCGATACCGCTGTCCATACACGGCAGATGCTGGGGCCATCAAATGCTGTCTAATACATAGTAAACTAAAGGCAAATAATGACTTAGTCCTATTTTAGCGCTTGTAAAATAGCTCAGTGCAAAATGCCAAGCGGAGCAACAGCTCAAAACGGAAGGTGTGAGTCTTGAGGCCTGGTGCTCCACCACTCCCAGAGAGCATAGGTCTTTTATTTGGCATTACCGCATGATCTGGGACTGTAATCCTGTCCAGCAGATAGGGACTATAGCATTGCTCCATCACCTACAGGTGTAAACATTCTTCAGATGAATCGGTGAGAAAAAAGGAGCAACTCAAGTGTGTTTGATAGGGAGATGTTTCCAGGATCAGATGCTCGGAGGCCCCGTCTGTGGCAAAGATGAGGAGTTTCTTGAGAGTTGGGATATAAATTCTGGTCGCCGCTATAAATCAACTCTCAATTTTCATCCCCTTCCCTCTCGCTTTCCCGCGGATCACTGTAATAACAATGTCACCGGAGTTTGCCTGGTTGCCATTAGGGCTCTGGAATCTATCCATGCTAATGATTTGGTACTGTGTTCAGTGTGTTTTATTATCCCAAAAAGAAATGGATAGGGATATCACTGGCCTATTTAACGCTTTACAGGTTAAGGAGAAATACGAAGGTCTGTGGCAGATGCACTTCATATATCAAAACATCTCTCAGAAGGGATCCTGCTTGCCAAAAATAACACCCAGCGTGCCAATAAAGTTAATATGCTCAAACTCTGTGGCTGTGGCTTTTTGCCTTTCTAGACAGTCATGTTGCATGGCTAGAGAGGACAATACACTTCAGTTAAATCTGTCTGGAGCACACAAAAAACTAACTTTTTTATCTATTTAGATATTGTTCTCCATGCCAACAGGACTTTTCCTCTGCCAAAAACCTGAATTTAATCTTAGTCTATTTTGCATGCATTTTCCTCCATAAAATTCCAGTCCCATAATAACAATAAAAAAAAGTATTAAAAAAAAGTTTGAGTTTGAGCCAGGGCTGATTCACCTGACTCTCAGCCCACATTGAATATTTACTGGAATCGTCGCATAACTCTGACTGCAGGGCTTTTCAGATCCCATATATCCGCAGTATCGTAATAAAACCCAATTCATATATTTGTCTCACACGGTGAGAAAACACATTTTAATTCCAGCAAAACCAAAAGCGCAAAGTGGCACACGGGGAGGGAGGCTCTAGTCACGGGGGCCGTTTAAAGAGACGCATTCTGGGGTGAAGCCTGCTTTACTTACAGAGGGAAAAAAAAGTCAACCAATTTCAGCACAGTTATCCACACTCCTCTGCACTGTTGGCTTTGGCTCCGAAGGTTCAATGAGTTTTTTTTTTAGTCAACACTACAGAGTGGTGCTCTGTGCCTATAGGAATCCACACTGACAGAAGGCTTTCAGAGAAGAACCAAGGTCAACGCTACAATAACACGCTGAAGATATCTTTTCAGCGCCAGGGGGATGTGGTGTGTCTCTTTCACACCCCTTGAAAATAAAAACCAATGAGCGCAGCCAGCAACCAAGTTAAATATACTCGGCTCCGCTTTGTACCTACTGCAAGACAACGCGAGGAACAGGTAAGCAGAGCTTCACCCGAAAGCCCAAAGCAATACATAGCGAAGAGCCCCTCTTGTGTGTTCAACCGGGAACCACATCAGGGTAATCTGTTCAGCCCCTTACAATATCACTACATTGTTAAACAACGGCTGGAATCCGTACTCCTTCATCATACAATATAGGCAGCATTACCCAAGAGCGGGGTTTTATAATGTCACAAGAATATGCTAGGTATGCCAGACTATTTTGGCAGAGGGGGGGGAATGTATAGCTCACACAGCCACCTTATTATGGCGAGTAAAATATTCTTGATGGCAGAGTGCAAGGTACACTCCAAATCCTGTACGCGAGTCAGTGTGTATGTCTCGACATAAAGAAGAGGTTTAATTGTGAATGATGGGAAACTCCAGACAGGTTTGCTCTAAAAAGGTTGTCAGAGAAATCGCTAACAGCTGCTAGCCACAGGAATTCAGAAGTGCAACACAAGCACTTTGTGATTGGCATAAGGAAGTTACACCCACTTAGTAATAACATGGTTCTGGTTGGTGAGGTGCCATATGGACCGTTGCCAATGTAGACATGGTCGACTGATCGGATCATTCTGTACATAAGAACATCAAGCCTGAAAAATATACCATAATTTGCCCTAGGCACAGACAATTCAGACGTCTATGGAAATGACAAGTTAGATGTATAGGAAAAACACAAATTTTATGTTCTGCATTTATATTCATTTTCTTCATTCTCTACATATTTCTGTGCATTATCACAAGGCAATAATAATTAAAATAGAAATAAAATAGGATTAATACAACTATGCAATTGTACAATTGGCTTTTAATGAGGCAGCATCATATTTCAGAATAAAAAATAAAGAAAAAATATATATTTTTCCAAATCAACAAATGAGTCAGTCCAGTATATTCCAAGAATAGAAAATAAAGCACATATAGACCACAGCAAAAGCCATCATTAAATGTAAGTCAATGCATTGACTGTGTGGTTGATCCGACACACCACACAGGTCTGTGTGTAATAACCTCCCTCTATGGCAAGCCCTTTTAACATTGAATCAGTTCTGTCAGAAATCACTCATAGATTTAACCATTTATTGCATGAAATGGTAATACACTTAAGTTTGGCGGTATGGCTCCACTCTTTTAGGGTGCTCCCTGCTGTAGGATTTAAAACATGACATACAGATACAGCATACCAACATTTGACAACAGGGAGAGCTATTACAATCCCCCCATGGGGTACATCAGATATCTCAACCCATTGTCTAGGTTACAATACAGAGCAGAACCAAAGAAGGTGGAGGCTGCGGTGGTGGTGGGTGAAATCCAGCTCAGCACACTTAACTTTGCAGAGTGTGTGTGTGAGATGGACGGTCTTAAATTGACCGCCTATCAGTGTACGTGCATTTGACTGCGTTAGCTGTCAGCAGCACATGACTAGAGTGTCCCACAAGAACTAGCTACGCCCATTAGGGGCAATTGTAGATATCAACAATTTATTTATTAGTTTATTTGTCAGGGATGATGCAAAAAACAACTGTGACAGGTTAAAATAACATGACAGATTTGTTGCATATGCGACCCCTGTCCCTGGTTAGGCTTTTCTACTTAAAAATTGTCTTATCATATCATCATTACCAAAAGTACATTAGTTAATAAATAGTGACTTTCTCATACATGTGACATGATCATACAAAAATTACAATATTTACATCACATTACAATTAGTGCCCGTTCAAAATGTGCCTGTTAGGAATGGGCCGATTGCTTGGCCTCCAGTATCGCTGCTTGCAGCGTTCACGAGAACCACTCATCCAAACAACTTCACACTCGACACTGTACTTCCTTGGGTTTGAAGTCGATCAGATGAACGGTTCTCAAGATATGCAAAGGACATACAGAGATTCCTTCCTTTAGTAGAGATTTTACATGCGTAAGTATGTGCGCACGTGTGTATGTTCCCCAATTCATGGCAATATGTGTATGTGCATAATGTTTTTAGGTGTGTATGCCCGTGTGCATGCATGCATGTAGTCTTTGTGAGTATGTTGGTCTGTTCCTCTATCTGTGTGTATATGTGCATGTCTGCGTGCACAAGTGCATCAGGGATCAATGATCGCAGGCTTGGTTTTGTTTCAGCCAGTGTTTCGCCTTTTCATTAAACATTTTCAGATCAATTTGTGTTTTTATTTTGGTTGGTAGGGCATTCCAAAAATGTATCCTTTTACTGAAAAAGATGACTGAAAAAGTTTTACACAGTGCCACCCTGCAGTTGCCATTTGCTGATCCTCTAGCAGTGATTCCATTAGTGTTTGTTTTGGTGACATATGGACAAAGTACAGCTAGGGCGAAATTGTTCACACATTTAAAAATCAATTTGATAAAAGAAAACTTGATAAAGATGTCATAACTGAACAACTTGTACTTCTTCGAATGATACAGTGGTGCCATTTCATTTGTGTTTGGAATGTGTGGAATTAAGAATTTAAAAATCACTGACTTCCTTATTTCCTCTTGATATAATTTAATTGTAAGCTTATCTTTTGCTTTCCTTCTCATGGAAAAACACATCGACAGTCAGTCAGTCGAGATTCAGGGTAAGATTATTATCTTACCCTGGATGGATGTGGTTATTTTTGAGCCATTGAGATACACCCTCCATTTCATTTGTTAATGTCTCTGCCGCTACATAAGGGGTTTTAGCTAAATGATTGTGTCATCGGCGTATATTTGACAACAAGCTCTTTTACAACATGTTGGTAAATCATTTATGTATAAACTGAAAACCAGAGGCCCCAAGATCGAGCCTTGTGGAATACCTATTCTGGATCGTCTGGGAATTGAGTATTTTGCATTCATTTTAATGCATTGCTCTCTACATTCAAGATATGATGCAAACCAGCCGTTTGCTTTCTCAGAAAAACTCAAGGTGCCAAGTTTGTTCAGAGTCTAACTTAATTCTATAATTCAATTTTGACATATAATTCCAAGTCAACATATCCGTAATATAATTTTGACTAGTTGCAATTCTAATTAATGATATCTATAACTCAATTCTCACTAGTCAACATTTTTATAATTGATATCAACAATTCAAATCTTACTAGTGGCAATGTTCATTGTATATACTGTATCTATGTGGAGTGTGAGTGGTTGGTGTCTGGTTTAAGCAGCCTCACCTGGGGTTGGGTGAGGCTGCACACCTGTGGTGCATCCAGTAATCAAGGCCCACAGGTTAAATCAGCATCACCACACACACTCAGGAGGCTGAAATGTCAGCATCACCTGCTCTGCCTACGGTTTTCAACATATAACTGTGTCCTGGTGTTGGAGAAGCTACAATCTACAATTGTTCTTACATTACAGATATCATAAATGGAATTCTAGATATCTAAAATTCAATTCTGAATTAAATCATGGATATGTCGGCTTGGAATTGTAACTAGTAAGAATGTAATTTCAGATATCTAGAATTGCATTTCAGATATCTGAAATACAATTTTAACTTTAAATTATATTTGAGATATCTACAATTCCTTGTATAACTAGTCAGAATTGAATTCAAAAAAAGGAATGACTGATATCTATAATTAAATTAAAGATATCTTTAAATCTGTTTTGACTAGTCGAAATGTAATTTCTACATATGAAAATGTATCCATAACATGTCAAAATTGTTTCACAGACATCTTAAAGTAACATTTCGACATGTCAAAATGACATTTCCACTAGTGAAAACTAAATCGCTACTAGTCAGCCCTACTGATTAAATGTTAAAAGGCCTCGTCAGACTCCCTCCTTCTGCTGTCCAGGTGTGTTTGCATGTATTTACGCTAGCCCAATTTCCCACACTTACACGCCACGTTATGTTTGCTACTGCAACCCCCGTTTCCTCGGCTCCCTCTCTCCCAGTCCACGTTGTGTTCTCACCCAGCCTCCACCCAGATCCAATCCCCTGCAAGATTCATTTTCATTACCAAAGCCAATTTCCCAAGCTCGGGAACCTTGGCTTATGGATTTTCCCTGACACCCCGACCCCCCCCGGGCAAAGGGGTTATTTCTCAGATTCCTCAGCAGTCAACCCTGTCATACACTGCCTTGCTATAAACAATAACCTATGTAAAACTGACATTCGCTATTTGGCTATTGTGATTGCAAGCATTGCATTGCCTGCCGTACAACTCTTCAGTCCAGTCGTCAACAGACCGGCAGCTGTTATGATGTGGGTAAATGCTAATGGGGAATGAGAGAAAGGTAGCATTGCTGATGAGTGACTCAACCCCATTTCTAGCAAGCTTACCAATGAGACCTTTCAGACAATGGTTCGGTGTGACCTATTATATTACAAGAACCAACAGTTAATTTATTGACCTCTCCACCCTCCGGTACGCAACCTCTCCTCTCCGAGATGCTTATTATCACACTTCCCCTGTCGCCCATGGCAACGGCGCAGGTAGGCAGCTCCAACAAAAGGGCGGCGGGGAAGTGGTGTTGCTTGGCTTGCTTTGGTTTTTTACGCCGAGGCGACCAATGCGATCAATTATCGAGTGGCCGATTGTCTTTAATTAGGAGGGTTTAAGTGCGGAGTTAGCCCGGCTGGGAAGCAGAGAGCACGGCGTGTAAACCAACCTCATTACACTGCAGTGATTCACCTCCCAGGAGCTGTGATCCATGCAGTGTTTACACCATACATTTGTTTCTGTGGTAACATATCGAGTGGAGGAATGGCTCAGTGACAGACCTAGTTTTTTTCCCTCTCCCTCTCCCTCCCCCAACCCCCCCTTCTTTCTCGTCCTTACTCTCTATTTTCTTTCTATCGCTCTGCCTCCCACTCACTGCTGAAGAGGCTGTCACACTGGTTTGCCTTTTGTCTGGAGAGGTAGCACAATGTGTCCTAGTTAAAGCCTGGCGCAATTAGACAATTATGTTGGAAGGATCTGTCAAATAATTCCTTTGTGGTGGACCATTTCACACCACAAAGGTTTCTGAGGTTATTTTTTTTTGTACGGATCCATGTCAATTCTCCCAGGCCCCATGTGTAACATTATCAACAGAACGTATCAACTGCCAATACATATTGGGTTTTTCCTGCTCACAGCGACAGACCGAGGGTAAAATCAGCTGCTTTCTCAAGCTGCACAAAAACAAACACGACGCTTTAGGCAATTTAGCGCTGCTGTGAACAACACTATGAAAATCAAACCTCCATGGCTAATGGTTAATGCATTTGGCTATAGAGACGGCGCTGAAACATGCCCCAGTCTGGATTTAACCAAGTGTTCACCTGCAGGGCACGTTGGCCGTTTTGGCGGAGGAAACCTTGGCATCCATCTTAACAAGGCACAACACACCTGATAAAACAGCATATAATTACTCCACAGCAGACTCTTGAAATCATTTCTAAAACAGATCCGAAAATGTTACTCACTTTAATGAAGCGATAATTAGGAAATAATAAAATATACGGTGCGGGCAGACAAGCTGTTTTACCAGTGGTCAAATAGAAGTGAGGTCAGTTTAGTAATAGCTTCACAGAAGCAGGTGGTTACTAGTGCCAACTTTCCAACTCAAATAAATGGTTTAAAAAATAACTTTTGGAGTGGGCCTATATGATGGTATACTCAGTAGCTTGCAAATGTCTTGTCACGTCAAGGGGCACTTGTTTCACAATTACACTCAATAGCTCTGCCTGACAGACGTGGGAAGAGAATCTCACAGTGGAACTCAAATCTTATTAGAGCGGTGATCTAATCAGCCGTGAATTCATAGGAGAAGACAGGCAGGCAAGGGGAAAATCACCGCAGAGAATTCTGTACAATTATCAAAAATCTCACAGCGGTACATTAAAAATTCTAATTAGGACATATTATCTTAATTGCTAAGGAGATGCAAATCAAAACAAGGTTAACGCCGCTCTCTTAACACGATCAGGAACATTTGGTGGGAACCTCTTCAATATGCACCGAATCAGCTTGACTTGTTCCGACACGAGGGGCTGTCATTTCGTAATTCCTTCCCCCTCCGAGGGCCAATAATCCTAACTAGGAGCAGTAGCAGTGACAGTGCCGCAGTGTAACACTGGCTGAGAACAATGTAATTGATCAACACTCATTTTCTTTTGTTCTTGATCATCACATCCAATGGCTCATTGGCGGCCATCTTCTGCATGCATAACTCTCGGCCGGAAGAGTAGTCGTAGAGAATCATCGCGGGTAACGAATCAGAGCACTTAGGAAAAATAAATTAAACAAGGAATAAAAAATTGTGACTCCCATGGTACACAACAAAATTGCTCACCATAAATTGCATCTGTCAGGTGTGCACTCTAACTCTGCCGACATAAGACAGCTGGGTGACAGCAGGCACAAGGGGTACCGGTGACAGCGGAAAGAACATGTCTTTGAACATGGATTTATGAGCAGCCCCAAAGCCCAAAGACGATCCATCAGTGGAGTGATGGCAATGGATGTGGTCATGTTTGGGACACACACACACACACACACAAAAAAGCTTTTGGTGACAACATTTAAAAACGTATGAGATGTGTCAGGAAACAGGCAAGTTATGAGTAATTTGCTGCTGTTCGAGAAAAATAAAGAAATACATTGCCACCCACAACGCCGAACGCCAATCCAGATGAGCCTCCTAATTGTAGGAGACATGCTTTGATAGAGTGTGCAATGTGCATATTTGCCGTAAGGTTCCCAGGTGAAGTACAGTAATTGAGGGTTTTAAACCAAGTACAGCTATCTTAAAGTCATCAGATTCGTCATAGAAATGAGTCAACAAGAAATAAAACATTGTTTTAGTTCAAAATAAATATACATTTTCTGGTAGATGTGGTAATCCCTACATTCTGGGAAATAACATGTGCACATGCACACACGCACACACACATTCTGGGAAAACACATTTTAAAAATGAATGGACTCCTCTTTGGCTGGGCGCTTGCAGTCTACACCAGCCAACAGTTGCGATCACCCCTGCGAAGGGGAAAAGGCTGCGCTGGGATCACTTTACAATTCTCAGGGGCTCAAATAACCCGATCTTGAACTGATCCCGAGCACTGATCCCATGCTATTGGGTTAGGAACGTGTGAAGGGGCCTGTTGAATGAGCTCGTTGGATATCAACAACCCCACTTCGTGTTGCCCATACCCGGCAGATTGTTTGACTCGATTA
>OMKN01056356.1:0-10024 GCA_900302345.1 Melanonus zugmayeri | reverse complement strand
TGCAGAGTCTAGTTCCAATTCCCCCTACCCCTTGGCCCTACCCCTCCATTTGCGCGCTCTGCATAGGGGTAGTGGTGTTCCAATTCCAATAGGGGGAGGGCTAAGTGGTAGTGCTAGATGCAGCTGTTTGGCCCTCGAAAGAAGGGTGCAAAGATGCACACTTCAGACTGAGTGGTATCGCAGAATGCTGTCCGAACTGAGCGAACTGAGGCAGGTTAATAAAACATGGCTGCCGCCGGTGCCGATGCGGGGAAAGCAGTCCATAAATGTAAGTATAATATCTTCATAAATAATCATGCAAAACAATTTTAATCGGTTGGAATATCTTAGTTTTATGTAGATGCAAAGTAATATGTAATTGAATCGTTATATCACGCATTAAAGAAAAATCGCTATTGACGATGTCAGAAAGGTATGAAAGTACAGGAACGCAAAAATGCAGGAACGGGCTTGTTCTGTCCTGCAAATTTGCTCAGATTTGTCACGATAGTTGATAATGGTAACAACTAGCAAGCAACATGTACAGTACTATAATGTTATGATCATATATGTATAGTACTATAATGTTATAATCATGCTGTGATAATTCTCTTAACCATGACATAACCTTCATCACTGTCTGTTACAGCACACTGATCAAACACCTGAGCCAGATGACTCCACAAAAGGTCAAAAAAGAAATATAAGGTAATCAGAGGGCGATGTTGTCTTTAGGGAAAGAGCTGCTGCATAACAGTTAAAAAAAGTAATTATATGTAAAACATCTTCCTTCTGTTCTAAATGAATGGTGTCATTAAAAGAATTTTAAATAATATTGAGGTGTGTGTGTGTGATTTTTATTGTAGGACCTGAAAACTCCCAAGACTGGCTCAGAAACTGAAAGTAGAGAGGTCACAGCTGCCTTTTTGGCCGTTTTGGGTGCCAGACCTTCAATTGAGCCTCCTGTTTTTGGTGTCATATTTTGTGCCAGTTTAGCAGGAAAGCAACAATCTGATTTCCCAAATAAGTAAATCATATTTCAGGCAAGCAGGTTTCTCATTTTTTTCTTCTTTCAGGACATCATTGAACCTACTAAGCCGGATGAATCCACTGCTTCCAGCCCATTTACCTGCGGTGCATCTGCCTCCACCCCAACTACCTGCCGTTCATCTGCCTCCACCCCATCTACAAGTGCAGCCATGGCGGCCCTCGGCCCCACAACCCCATCCCCTAAAAAAGAAAGAAAAGCCAATCTAGTCCTGGTTTTCCTCAAGGAGGAATCCGTCCGGTTATTTGAGAAATTGATTGACAAACTCTAATGTTCAGTTCGTTCAATAGTATTTAGTAATAAGGTGTTCACACATTTGTCATTTATTTATGTGTATATATTTATATTTTTTTCATTTTTCTACTTTGACTATTTTTGGAATTTGAATAAAGCTATTTCTGGTTCAAACAGATTTCCCCATTTCTTGGGGAAAGATTTCAACCACTATCCCTTGTGGCTCCATTTTGAAGTGCACTTCAAACTTAAGGGCACTTCAAATCTAGGGGTAGGGCTAACAAAAGAGAATTGGAACAGGGCCTATAATGACTATATCAGCATGTTTGAAGTAGATCCTCTTTCTGAAGATACAACAGCCCAAGGTGAGAAGGTGATGGAAAGCATCGCCCAAGAGCGACGCAAGACCTGGAATGCTCTTATTCTTAATGTCTACTGACATGTCAAAAAACAGCAAGAAAGCATGGTCATTAATTTGCAAGGTACGTGGAGAACCTAAAGCAGCTCCCCAGCACCCCAAATTCACTGCAAACCAAATTGCCAAACAATTGCTAAAGAATGGAAAGAGAGAAAGAAGATCAAGCTAAACCGCAAGAAATACAGCAAAGACCCTGGTTTTACCATGGGAGAGCTAGAAGCAGGAATCTTTATCCTCAAACCAGGTAAGGCAATTGGATTGGGTAAGATTACAAATCAAGCACTTTGGTCATGAGGCAAAGAAGTGGCTTCTACAGCTCTATAATGAATGCTTAGCAACACACAAGCTCCCTAAGATCTGGAAGAAAGCTCACATTATAGCACTGCTGAAACCTGGGAAAGATCCATCCGTTCCTAAGAACTTCCGATCTCACCTACAAGCTTTTTGAATGCTTAATACTTAATAGAATTGGTCCTGGACCTCATCCCTGAATAAGCAGGTTTCTGTCCCGGCAAGTCCATGACTAGTCAAGTATTCAACCGCACCCAGTACATCGAAGATGGTTATGAGGAAGGGATGTTAACTGGTGTAGTACTTGTTGACCTCTCAGCTGCTAAACAATCTTCTCCTTACCATGGACAGAAATGGAAGCTCCCTGCTGGTGTTGCTTGACCTCAGTGCCGCTTTCGACACAATTGACCATAGCATTCTTCTTGTTCGTCTCGAACACTATGTTGCGTCAAAGGCTCAGCTCTTCTCTGGTTTAGATCTTATCTCACAAATAGAACACAATTTGTTCTTTGTGAAGATTCTAAATCAAAACACTGCAACATAAGCTTTGGTGTACCCCAGGGGTCGTCCTTGGTCCACTGCTCTTTGCAATCTACATGCCTCTTGGCGATATTATTCGCAGCTACGGAATTAACTTTCATTGTTATGCTGACGACACTCAACTCTACATTCCTATTGAATCAAACGATTCCTCCCATCTCCTGACTGCAATTAAAAGATGGATGTCCCAAAACTACTTGCCACTTGACACAGGGAAAATTGAGCTGATAATCATCGGCCTGAAGCAACAACAAACACAATTTGAAGTCGCACTATGTTTTGAGGGCAAAGCTCAAAAGCTCCTATGTCAAAAATCTTGGTGTCTTGCTCGACCCTAAGCTTTCTTTTGATCTACATGTAAAAAGTATTACCAGAACTGCTTTCTTTCATTTCAAAGAACTGCTTTCTTTTCAAATATTACTAGAATCAGACCAATGCTATCTGCAGCTGATGCAGAGACGCTCATCCATGCATTCATAACGTCTAGACTAGATTACTGTAATCTCTGGTTTACTCTACTACGAAAAACCTCCAGCTTCTGCAGAATGCCACTGCTAGACTCCTAACTAGAACAAGGAAGTTTGACCACATCACTCATATTCTCTCCTCCCTCCACTGGCTTCCAATTAATGCCAGGTCAGATTTTAAAGTGCTACTACTTACCTACAAAATCATACACGGATCAGCACCATCCTACCTGAAGAACCTTATTATTAGCAAAACTAAACCATAGGTTCATGAAGATTACAACTAAAACACAACAGATTGATGTAATGAAAGCGACGACACAATCTCCATTATCAACTGTTACAGCCTTCTTATCGTGTCCACAAAACGACAGTCACAGTACACATGGCTAGATGTGGTTCAACCAAAGCTGAGCACATCACTGTCCATTATAATTAAACTCTGCTAATTCCGATGCTGTGCCGAGCTGTTCCAGCAGGGGGCATGTAAGGAGATGCTGCATGGTTTGTGGTTCAGTACTGCAATTGCACACAACGTCCCTGTCATTTAAGTATCCCCATTTGGAGAGAGTGACTTTTGCTCGTCCAACGCCAGATCTTAGTCTGTTCAGGCATTTCCAAACTGCATAGCTTGAGTCTGCACCGGGAGGAGGGCCTCACTTGCATTTAGCTCCATTGTTGTTGGAAGGTTGCTTAGTCTTTCTTCCCACTGTGCTCGATGTTTCAAGGGGAATGACACACTTCAGCTTTTCCTAGACTTTGGGCTGGCACATGACCAAAAATAGTCTTTCATTTGTAGCCTGCTGTTGACACTCTTTCTTCCTTGCTGCACTTCGTCGTATCTCTGATGGGGCTATGCCTGCCAGGATGTACAGATGGTCCATAGGTGTTGGTCTAAGGCAGCCTGTGATAAGGCGGCAGTTAGCATTAAGGACGCTATCTAGCTTCTTTGCATGGGTAGTTCGTTCCCATACAGGGCAGGCATATTCAGCCGTCGAGTAGCAGAGAGCTAGTGCAGTTGACTTCAGTGTCTGTGGGCTAGCACCCCAGGTTGTGCCAGTAAGCTTGCTGATGATGTTGTTCCTCGCACTCACTTTGCACTTCTACACATCTATCTAGGGTCACCCCTAGGTAGACTAGGTGCTCAGTGTTCAAGAGGGGTTCCTGACCAGTTGACCTGCAGGTGGAAGGCACACGCCTCTATCTTGAATGGGTTTGCATGGAGGTGGTTCTCTTCATAGTAGGGTGTTAGCTCTACAAGAGTGTTGGAAAGTCTCTCTTCAACAACTTTGAAATCGGCATCTTGTGCGCCTATGCCAAGATCGTCTGACTTGTTTTCATTTGTTTTTTAATCTATCCCCATCTATTTGACGTCTTGTTATATACACTGATTGTTGATGCATAATGATGCGACACTGAAACATGAGATACAAAAAGGTGACATACACATTTAAGTTTTGTTATATTATGTTTAGTCAATAAAATGTATATATTTTACAGATTGACTGCACATTGATACTAATTGTAACAGTGAAAACAAAAAACTGACTGAGAAAACAGTATGGCAGATGTGACAGTCATATTGACTTCAGCTGCCCCGGAGACTTGGTTAGACACAATAACAAACAGACCCCGGGTCAAGCGAAAGGTAAAGAAAAAAGTTGTATTTCTCTGTAGGGATCCTTTCCATAATGTTGTCAAACAGAAAATCTGAGCTTGTCAGTGGCAAAAACGAGCACTTTCAGAGGACGTACATTGACGGGCGCAATTGCCCTAACATTGCAGACGTTTCATGGCTGCGTTCTCGCTCAATACTGGACCAATGTAAAAAAATGTTGTCTGCATTAGTCAGTTAGACCCCAAATGATTGGAAAATGGGGTCCAGGATGAAAAATCCCTAAGTTATCCTTTAAAGTTAGGCTATATTGCATAACTGGCAGAACCGGACAAACACTGTTGTGCTGGTGGAGCTGCAGACACCGATGGCATCATCACTGCTGTCTGAGGGAGGCTCAATCCTGATTTGAGTGCCTACAACACAATGTTAAAATGTCAGGAAATTAATCAATGTAAGAAGAAAGTATAAACATAATAATGTTAGTGGTTTCATGTAACCTTTGACATTTTGGAAAGTGCTTTGCATTTGTGAGGGTTACATTACAGATTGTAGATGGTTTATTATGGTGCCTGACATTAGTTCCAGGCCTTGCAGCTGTGGCTGTAGGTAGACATCATTTCAGAGCTTAGTTACAAACTCCCAATATTTCCTGTGAATGTTCAGAAAGACATCCCTTGGAAAAGAAGCAATGATTATATCATTGGATGCCCAAAAGGCCTTTGATCGTGTGTCATGGCAATACTTATTCCAAACATTAAAACGGTTTCAATTTGGCCCTAATTTTATAAACTGAATACGGACGCTTTATTCTGATCCGCAGGCTGCTGTCAAAGTTAATGGGTATGGATCAAGAAGATTCACATTAGAACGTGGCTGTAGACAGGGCTGCTCTATTTCTCCACGAGCCAGAGTGGGTTTAGATGGTCGAGAGATGGTATATACATTCCCAAATTTGCACAAAATCTCTATGATGGCAATTCTAAGAAAATTATTCAGTGTATTAGTAATGATAATCTTTACTAGGTCGTATTGAAAGCATATGTATGAATGTTTTGCCCAGGCTACTTCATTTATTTCAGATGCTGCCCATTTAAGTCCCGAAAGTTACTTTTGAAAAATTACACAAATTGATTTCTCAAAAAAAGCGCCCAAGAATTCGACTTAAAACATTACGGCTAACTAAGCCAGATGGAGGGCTTAAACTTCAGATATTACTTTTGGGCCGCACAGATGAGACCCTTGATGATGTGGATCCAGGATAGTACATATACACGCTGGCTTAATATTGAAAAAAACATGTGTTCAGGGCCCCTGCATACCTTACCATTTTTGGATGCCCCTGTAAAGGAAATGGGACAATGGACTGCATTTACCTTTAAAATATGGAAAAAGATACAAACAGTATATGGGCTACCCAAAACAATCTCCCCGTTAACAATCATTGGTTATATGAAGACCGCTATGCCGAACAACTTAGATACTGGATTTAAAAAATTGTCAGAATTTGATTTAAATAAATTGCATCAGGTATTGAATGACGGCAATCTTAAGACATTTGAATTTGAATTCAAATGGAGAAAAAAAGATAATTGGTACACAGTATCAAATATTTGTGTCTATGAACTTAGATAACACCCTAAGTATAAAGCAGAGATGGGAATCAGAAATAAACAAGGGCATAACACAGGATACCTGGCAGGAAATATGTACAGAAGCAAGCCTAGTGACAAAAAAAAACACAGAGGGAATTCAAATGGAAAGTGATCACTAGATACTTTTGAACACCAGAGATAGTGTCAAAGATGGGCCCAACATAGACTAGTTTATGTTGGAGAAATTGTGGAGCACAAATTGGAAACCACATACACATATTTTGGCTATGCCCAAAGTTACATGTATTTTGGAAAGAGATATTTGATGCACTTAAAGAAGTGTTCCAGCAGAATATCCCACAGGATCCTATGGTGGCACTACTGGGAGTAATACCTGAGGGTTTAGAGGGAGGTCTAAGAAATATCTTCTAGGAATACTACTTACATCAGCTCTAAAGTGTATTACAATTCAATGGATGAAACCAGACCCCCCCCACACATATAATTTATGGATCCAAAAGGTAGGGGATGTCTACCAGATGGAGCAAATAACAAAAATGTATGTTTATTAAGCAATGGAGTCCTGTCATGGGTCTACTAATACAGTGAGGGATTATTTAGTATCTTTTTGTTTTTGTATATATATTTTACCATTATTATTTACAGTGCTGATCCCTTCTTATATATTTCTATGGTTAGAACATAACAGGTTTAGCACCTGTTATGTGGCTATTATCTCACTTTTGAGTGGTTGTTTATTATTTAAAATTCAATGTGAAGAATGTACAGAAACAGCTGGAAATAGAAATGTGTCTATGCCTGAGAATATATTGTACTATTGTTTGAAGCTAAATAAAAATTAAGTAAGAAAATTCAGGTTGGCTGACCGAACTCCCTTTCATAATTTCTTTTTTTTTCACAATGAAGAAACTCTGATCTCTGATATCTTTTGACCTTTTCATTTTGTCTGTTGTCGTAGTTGATTAACTTGATTGAGTAAGTATTGCTAAAAGTTTATTATTCAATTATTTACATAAAGTTATGAGAGCCCACATGCATAATAAACAAATGTCAAAGCAAAAATTAAGCAGGCTTGTGGTCATGCTAAATTAAAGTCCTCCATCTATCCCTTTCTGGAAAATACGTACTACGAAACTACATTTTTAGAGTGAATAAATAGAGTGAATTAGCATGTATTTTCACCAAATACCTGCTAAACCAGCTTCAATCTAGTGGTAAACAGGTTTCATGAGTCTTGATGATTACAAAACTGAGTTCAGGCTTGTTAAATGAGATGTCAGAACAGAGACTCTTCATCCCTGTTTTTGTTTTGTTTTTTTAAGCCAACATTTTAAAGCTTTTAAACTGAGAAAAACAAAAACAAACTAGAAGACGCACCTAGAAATGTCACTTCAGTGTCAGAATTCTCCCCTTTGCCTTCAAGATAGAATGACAATCAATACATAGTCTTATTTTGCTTAACCACACAACTTTTCTGACTCATGCTTTCTTGAAAAGTTGGCATCATGTGCTCCCAATAGAATTGTGGCTGTAGTACTGTTGTGCTCAGTATGGAATGGAGACAGATTTAATAATAATAATAATAATAAATCAAATTTGTTGAGTGCATTTCTAGAACCGAAAGTGCTTTACATGCGAGGATCATAAAAACAATAGTAATAATAATAATACAAATTACAAAATGTTAAATAATTTTAAAAAGAGAGTAAAAGACAAAAGGCTCAGGAGAGATTAAAAAGTCAAAAAAACAACAAGAAACAATAAAAATTCAACACAAGTCTTTAAATGCCAGTCTGAAGAGGTGTGTATTGAGGAGAGCTTTGAAAGTCTTGAGTGACTCTGCCACTTCGATGGGGTCTGGGAGTGTGTTCCACAGCCATGGAGCAGTACAACTGAAGGCCCTGGCTCCCATGGTTTTGAGTCCGCAGCGTGGCTGCTGGAGAGAGACGGAGCTGGAAGAGCGGAGGGTAGGGCAGGACAGTTTCATAAGGTCGGAGAGGAAGCATGGATGGCTTGGGTAGGTGTGTGTTAAAACTTTAAAATCAATGCGAGAGCTGACAGGGAGCCAGTGTAGGCTGAATAGCACTGGAGTAATGTGCTCACGGCGGGAGGTATGGGTGAGAACATGAGCAGCACAATTTTGGAGCCAAGGTCGGCTCTTTGGCAGGTTCCTAAGATGGAAGAATGAAACCTTAGTGATGTTCTTTATGTGGGCATCGAGGGATAATTGACTGATCACCCCAAGGTTGCGGACCTCACTGGAGGGGACGGCTGTTTTACATTTCTCGATGATGGCCTGGGTGCCCACCAGGATGACCTCTGTTTTTCCATAATTCAACTGGAGGAAGTTTTGCTGCATGCTTTGATGTCAGTCAGGCAACTTTTGAGAAGAGTGGTGGTGGTGTCACTTTTGGTGGAGACATACAGCTGAGAATCATCAGTGTAGAAGTCCATACTTCCGGATGATGTTGCCCAGAGGTAACATATAGATGCTGAAAAGTAGTGGCCCCAGAACTCCTTGGCCTACCGTCATCGTGTCCAACCTGCTTGACCCAATAGCAACAAAGTGAGTGCGGTCAGTGAGATAGGATCGAAACCACTCCAAAACCAGACTTGACAGGCTGAGGAGCTTCTCCATCCGACTTAGGAGGATGTTGTGGTTGACCGTGTCAATTGCTGCGCTTAGGTCCAGGAGAATGTGGATGCTGGCAGCTCCAGAGTCAGCAGGAGGTCATTTGTGACCCTGACCAGCGCGGTCTCTGTGTTATGATTAGCTCTGAAACCAGACTGGAAGGGCTCTAGCAGATGTTGGCTGTCAGTGAGCGGAGCTCCTCAGTGAACCAGGGGGAGGATTTCGGAAGGAGACAGTCCATTTTACCACGGGGGCTGCATCATCCAGTACAGTTTCCAGGGCAGAATTATAGTTTGTGATGGTGTCAGTGATTGGGAGGCTGGAGATAGCTGTGGTGAGGAGAGTAATGTCTATGGCTTTGAGGTTCCTGAGCTGTATGACACGTTTCTTGGGGGTGGGGGGGCGTGGCATTTCCAGATCAAAAGTGATTAGTTTGTGATCAGACAACCCTGACACAAAGCCATCAATGTCTGCTAGGTCCAGCCCTGAGGAAGATACAAGGTCTAGTATGTGGCCCTTGTTGTGGGTAGCAAAATTTACATGCTGTTTTAGGCGAAAGTTTTCCAGCGGGGGAAGTCAGACCAACCGAGGAGCTACAGTTGGCAAGCATTAGCATACCAGGGCTCGCAGAGCTCAGGAGGGTGATAGTTCAGCCAAAAATGCTGGGTTGGGCTTGAGGGGGCGGTAGATCAGAACCACCATCACTGAAATGTGGCCAGTTATTTTAAAAGCCAAACATTCACAAGATGTGAGGGATGGCACTTGCTGGGATTTGATGGAGCAGCCAGATTTATAAACAACAGCCAATCCTCCACCTCTGCTTGATGTACATGGGCAGTCCAGGAAGGCATAGCCAGGGGGGATGCACTGGTTTAATGCTAGGTATTCATTTGGCTGATGTCAGGTTTCAGTAAGGCAGAAGAAATCCAGGTCATTGTTGGTGGCGACTCAGCACAAGGGCCTTATTGTTTAAAGATCCGTGTTTTGAAGGCCAAATTTCAGTTAATGATTTCCTTGTTGGGGGCAGAGGACATGTTTTTTCAGAGGGCAGAGATTGCTACTAGTTCTAGGAGCAGGTGGTGGTGTTCAAATGACGTGGTTGGGATGCAACAGTGTCCTGATGACACGGCAGAGGTGTGATGACAGGGATCGGCCAGTGGGGAGAGCTGTTTGGGGGGGGGGGG
>OMKN01056340.1:0-10848 GCA_900302345.1 Melanonus zugmayeri | reverse complement strand
TGACGTAACGAGTGGTGTCCTATTTCAAGTGGTGTTCCATTTCTTAGGGAAAGATTTCAACCACTAGCCCTTGTGGCTCCGTTTTGAAGTGCACTTCAAACTTAAGGGCACTTCAAATCTAGGGGTAGGGCTAAGAAAAGAGAATTGGAACAGGGCTAAAGTGTCCTCTTTTTTGGAAATGAAAATATGGTCACCCTATAATATGAACATGTTCTTTTGTAACAGAAAAGTTACTTTTTTAACTTACAGACTGCGAGCTGGTGTTCAATTGTCGTGATGGTACAGATCCAGGTCTTAATAACAACCTCGCAGCAAAACCACTAATGTAGGCACCGAAGTTGGAAAAGTCACTGTGGTCAAAATGATCAGAACACAGAGATACATTTGCGTAGTACTTCGAGCTCTGCTACCTGACTGCTGGCAGCAGATTCCCTGCGGGCGGGCGCAAGCCAAAGTAGGCGAGCTCATGAATACTAATTCACATTCTGACGTCACATTGTTCGGCTTTTTCGAACTTGTCGTTTATCCCTCTATTTTCTTTAATTGGCTAATGCATGCGATGGGGGTAGGGGTAATTTTCACGTGAAACATGCATAATGCAACTAGGAGTGACCTATCCTATCTCAAAAGGAGCTCAATTTATGAAAAAACGACGCAATATACCATCCCGGCCCCCTCCTCATTTGAACACCTTGCTTTTAAACTGTCTGGTCCCAAACCCCTGGTCACTGCAGTCATTTCCCGCCACCCAAATCCTAACCCTGCTTTCCCTTCCGATCTGTCTGAATTGCTCACACAACTCTGCGCTCTATATCTCTCTCTATCCGTTCTGCTACTGGGGGACTTCAACATACACATCGTCTCATCTGACTCCAAAACCTCTAGAGAACTCCTGGATATTTTAACCTTTTTCAACATCACCCAACATGTAGATTTTCCCACCCATAAAAAAGGACACACACTCGACCTGGTCTGCACCACCAGCATCACCATCAGCAATCTGACCAGCTCCAACCTCACCATCTCTGACCATCTGGCCCTCACCGTGGACATTCTCATCCCCACCCCCCTCGTCAAGCAGAAGCGCTCCATAACTTTCTGGAATCTTAAATCCATCCACCCCTCCTCTCTGTCCTCCCTATTGGCTGACATCCGTCCCCCCCACCCTCAAACTCGCTTACAAAAATAACCCAGACTCAACCCTGACACCCTCAACAACTTCCGGCCCATCTCCAACCTCCCCTTCCTTTAAAAAATCTTAGAGCGTGCTGTTGCCTCCCAGTTAAAATCTCACCTTGACTGCAATAACCTCTATGAACCTTTTCAGTCCGGCTTCAAATCCCCCACTGCCCCAGTTACTCATGGTGTCCCCCAGGGCTCAGTACTCGGTCCCCTGCTTTTTACACCTCTACATCCTTCCACTTGGTCAGATCCTCCTCCAACATGGCCTCGGTTTCCATTGCTATGCAGACGACATTCGGCTCTACCTCTCCACCAAGACCATTTCTGCAGCCACCCATTCCACCCTCACCACCTGCCTAACAGACGTCAAAACATGGATGCAAAATAACTTTCTGAAACTCAACTGCTACAAATCTGAAATGAAGGGCCCAAACTTCATCACCTGCTCCACCCAGGATTTCTCACTCAACATCGATGGTTCCATTGTCACCCCCTCCACTCAGGTCCGTAACCTTGGCATCATCCTCGACCCCATCCTCTCATTCCTCCCCATGTAAACCAAATCACCAAAACAGCCTTCTTCCACCTTAGGAACATTGCCCATCTCTGACCCTCCCTATCACTCTCCGCTGCTGAAACACTAGTCAATGCATTCATTTAATCCACGCTCAATTATTGCAACATCATCCTATATGGTTCATCAAACAACATCCTCAATAAGCGTCAATATGTCAAAAACTCTGCTGCCCGCATGCTCACCTCCACCCGCCACTCTGACCACGCCACCCCTGTCCTCCATGACCTCCACTGGCTCCCTATCAAATACAGGATACATACTTCAAAATATTACTCATCACCTTCAAAGCCCTCAACAACCTGCATCATCAAACAACATCCTCAAAACGCTGCTGGCTGTTTGGGCCCGCCCCTCGGTGCAGTAGATGCCACATTCTGCCTGATGACTCCTCTTGAAGGAGCAGTGGCAACCGTGGCCGCACCTGTGGGACACACAGCCTTAGCTTCCCAGGGTGACCCGCCAACCCCACCTTCCCCTTCCACCCCGAAGAACGGAGGCCTGGGGCTGCTGCCTTGGCTGGCGGAGGTGTCAGTGGACTTGACTGTTCCCGAGTTGTCTGGACAGGCTGGGTGAGGCTCGACAGGTAGTAGATCCTTGGAGGGCCCAGAGGCTGCTAGCCACAGGCGGTTGCTCCTAGCGGTCGCTACGCTGCCTCCCCCGTCCGCTGGGTTCGACCAACAGTCGTTGCTGTCATGGGGGAAAGGGCTGGTGCTGGGTCTTTTTATTCTTTACGCACAGGTTGGCAACGTGTACCACAACCAACAGAATACTTCTCCGCCATACAAGGCGCTTAATTGACATATAAGCGTAATGTTTCCCACGGCTTTACAACAGAGGGACCACGCCAGCGTCTCCTCTCTCATGGGTATGGTTTAGATCCAGTCTCAGTCTCAGTGTGGGGCAGAGCAAACATATCAGTATATATGTTACAGTGAATGTGGAAAAACGGGGAATGTATACATTCCCCAGGGAATGTAAGAATAGTAAAAAAAAAGACTTTTCCTAGACTTTTTATATGATCCGAATCGTGTTTCTGTCAGCCAGTCAAGTGTGTGAGATAACGGTGCTGGTTAGCCAGCTCACTGATGATTCGGATCATATAAAAAGTCTATGTATTTATATTCTTACATTCCCCCACGTTTTCCCATATTCACCGTAACATATATACATGCAACTGATTATGCTGACCACCCACAGCTGCATCAATCCCGGGAATTAGCCGCCCCGCCTCCCTTGTTTGAGCACCGACGCCAAGCCACGCCCCCTTCATACCGTGCTAATATTTGTGCCTTATTTCCTGTTGTAGGTAAAATTGGTTCCTTTCAATTGACAGTATGTGTTTAGTGTTCGGGAATACCGGGGACAATGGACACCATTTTATTGTAACACAAGGTCAAGACTAAAGGTGTAGAAAATGAGAAAAAAAATGAAATTGCTTTCTTATCCCCCAGTGATGGAAGACTAAATGGGAAAGCTTTATGGGGAAACACGATAAAATGCAGCTGATGTCATTTAGATTTTTCACATTTTATTGACCATCCTATTTTAGATACAGATATAATAAGTGGGATGGAACAGAAGCCGAATCAGGAATGATTGAAAATTGTCTGTCACTCATTTTTTAGCTCTCTCTCTCTGAGGAATGAAAGAATTTTGATTAAAAAAAATAGTTAAAAAAAATGGTATGACTACAAAGTGACTTACAGTGAAAACATAAAAATGACTCTCATAAAGTGTCGCAAGTTTCTCATCTTAATAGAGTGAACCAAACTACCATATAAAGACACAGTAGGAAAAAAAGGCTGATTGAAGTACAGTATGTCAGTGTTTGACTAAATCTTGGCCTTAATGGGTGATTATTTAGTCTGTTTTGGCAGCCATGAGTGATAGGAGACAATAGGAAGAGGAAGATGGGTGTGTGGATGGGAACACGAGGTTCCTCTAATAGTCTTGGCGGGTAAATGGTCGGAACCGTGCAAAGAAGACAGAAAAATACAGCCTTCTGTCACCGTATGAAGCGCTGATGTCAGAAATAATTCATCGCACCCACAGGCATTAGGTTGAAAACGCGCGGCGTGTGGAGATACAGTTGGTGCTGGAGATGTTTTTTCTAGCGTGACGGCGTTAAGTCCGTCTTCATCTCGGTGCGTGCGTTTGTTCGCTTCTCTCCGAGGTTCTGTGTGTGTTGATGTAGAGCAAAAGTAAAACGACTGATTTCCTGATGCGTGATTCTATTTTGACCAAAGTAACAATACAGAAAAATATGAAAATATTCCCTCACCAAAAGCGTGCAATCACAAGCTGTTTGACAAATCACCTGAGATATGACCAAATAACAATAAATGGAATGCGTGCAGAATTCATGAAAATAGCGTTGACTGCGGAAGAGTGAGTCACCATTCCTCTATTGAGAAACCATTTGTAGGGTTTTTTTGTGTGGAATTTGAAGAATGATTTCTCAATACCAAGCTGTTCAATGGGGGAGTGGGGTGTTCAGAAGGTCCAAATCTGCTGTAATGATCTGGAAAGAGGTGCGCAGCGGAATATCGAGGGACAATGAATCATTTGCAAAGTGTGCAATCAGCGTGATCCTGGGCCTAATCGCTTCTAATCTCTTTTGTACCCATAATTCCTTGCAGTCATAAACACCATCTAGGTAACAAGGTGAAACCAATGTTAGATTAAAAAAAAGAAGAGGCTATCACAGGAATCACATTAGACGGCCTGGGGTGAGGAAGGGGGGCTTTTCGAGAGTGGGTTCATCACAAAAAGTGGTCGACCTGCCGCCTCTGCATTTCACGAAACCTTTTGTCGCCACCTTTTTTCACTCATATGCATAACGTTAAAGTGCCAAGTGGTACCCAATTGTAGAGAACTCTGAATGTCATGTCAAGGTCCAGGTTGGGACCCCACTGCGCGACATATACTATGGGTGTATTTATGAAAAGGTGAATGCTGAGAAATGAATTCAGCGAAAAGCTCTCTGCTCTGTAGGTAACGAGGAGAGCAATTAAAATGGAAAAGAAGACCAGCATGCTGCAGTTTCTACAAAACTTGAGTAGGTGCACAGTGTCAAGTATGGGTTTTCACTCTCTCCGGCAAACAAGAACGATACCCTCTCTGAGTCCCTGTAAAGCCGACATTGTCATTCATCCATAAATACTGAGTGTTTATCTCCCAAACCTTGTTTTTGGCTATTCTAATTCTACTTGTGAAGAGCAGTAATTATACCAGTGGTGATTTTCTAATACATTTTTCCTGTGATTCAATTACTGTTACACATTGTTTTAGCACAGTACCCACTACGTTTATTTAGTCCAATAACAAACTACTTCAACGAAAAAACAAGCAATCATGAATTGAACTTGATGAAACCTTTTGTCTGCTCTGTGGGAATGGGAAACCATTGCCTGTGCTTGCCAGTTCAGCGTGACATGACAAGTGTAGGATGGATCGCTCATTATATATTAATACTTTGAGAAGTAGGGATCCAAGGCTGCATTTGGTTTCTGTTTGCTAACTCATTATATGTGTGCATCGATCGTAGTAAACTTCACAGTAGCGATATCATAAACACTATTGATTATTGAGCTGTGATTTCACATCCATCATGACTATCATTGGTCAACAACAGTTGGGGGTAACACCAAGGTAATACCAGCTCCGTCTCATCTCTATTGCTGTAGTGTCACAAATCAGACTTTCGATATCGAAAGTCTGATGGCAGACATGCTCAAATCTGGGTGAATGGGGCGTTTCACTTTTTTTCACTTGATATTTGTTTCGACCAATCACATTGCTGGAGGCGGAGATCTGTAAGCTCGTAATTGGCAAAGACAAACTTGGCCAGCAGTAGTAAACTGTGAAAAAGGTTTCAAATCACCATGTAGACTCGCCACTGTAGAAATACTTTTCAGAAATCCCCTTCTGAAAACTCCCTCCTCAAGGAGTAACTTCACCCCTTGCAGTTTTTCAGGCTCTGTTCCGTCTCCCCCAAGAAGTTCTGCTATAACATAGTAGGACTGCTGGATCTGAGATTACTATTGCTGTAACAAGTAACGCGTCACTAGTCATTTCGATTTCCTTTTGACATCCGCCACACAGAGCTCAAACATGTGACATCACACACGGTCTCCATGTGAAAACAGCTTGCCCTATGAGTCCCTTAGAAGCCCTTTAAATTCATCCGCTTCCCCGGGGTCTTGGCTTGTCTCCAACTCTGAGTGGCAAGTGTTTATTGGCTTTGGTATCAGTAGGACACTAATGGGGGTCTGGTCCGACGACAGTTCAGTTTCCATTTTAAGTCGCCGGCTGTGCCCTGTTCTGTTTGACATCCACACAAACCCCATCACCGCTTCTTGTGCATGTGAAACTCTTTGTTTTCCACAGTGTGGGGACGTACATAATAGGAGACCCTTAGAGACCTAGGAGGCGTAGATTCTTTCGGGTTTGTTTTTTTGGAAAATATGATGGATGGCAATGAGCTGGCCGTCGCCACTCGCCAACCAAACTTTGGAACATTCTCTGTCATCAGTTGGCACGCCAAGTTAAGGTTCAAGGTTAGTGAATCAAGGTTTTTATTTATTTATTTTATCATCCTCAGTAATTTAGCAAACACATTTATCAAAAGTGACCTACAGTGAAATGAAATGTGTTGTAGCAATTTCCAGATAGGATATTGCAACTATGGACAGATGAGACTTCTAAACTAAAAGTCACAGACAATACTTAAATTAAGAATATTTTAATGTATGCATACATTAGACTCCTCTCTAGTAGAATGAGCATCGAATGATCATGTCACTGGGGTTTTAAGCAAAAGCAATTCTACCCCCCTCACACACAGGGGGTTTCCCTTTAACAAAGAAACAAATGGATACATGATACAATACACAACTCAGCATACATGGGGAAGGGGGGGAAGAGATGAGGAAGACAGGGTGGGGGTCAGACACCTCTCAGAGGAGGGTCAAAGTGTGATGCCCAAGTGTGATGTGATACGTCAACAAATTGGGGTTCAGCTGCTGAACTAGTTGATCGACAGCTCAACAGATCAACAGATCAACAACAGGATTTAATGAAGAGATACAGAGAACACATGGTATATAGCTTTGTATACAACAGTTAGGTGCAGGGCATCTTGTTCAAGTTGTTCAAGTGAACAACAATGCTCCACTTTCTTCTGTATATAAATGGCCTTTACAATATGTGTAAATATTGAAATTGTCTCCTGTATGCTGATGAACCAATGTCAACCAACGTCATGATTTAAAAAAAAATCTGAGCACCCCAAACACTACCTATCACAGAAACATACAAATACCTTGGTGTACCCCAGAAACGGTATGTATTTTACAAAATCAAACCATATCTTACCTACAGTTTCTGACACATACTTGCCACTTAAATGATTCTTTCAACAATATCATACTGTCTCCCAATCATTGAACCAATAGCAAGACTATACAATAGAGCCTATAACATCCATAGCAACCTTCCTCCCTGGACTCACCATTGCACTTTCAAATTCTAACACCTTGACTTTCCAGCACTACATAATTAATTTAGCCATTAAATCTTACTTTCAGATTCAGAACAATCACTTCGCTGCATCACTTACTGTTCTACTTCCAAGACACAACACAACAAGGCAGGAACATATAGTATATTTCATGTATTCCTGATGTACTACAAATCATTATATTAAATGCATAAAGCATTAGATATTTAATTTATACATGCCCTTTAACCTTAACTACCTCTTTTAGTAGGAAGGGAAATTGCAGCCAGTAACTCTGAAACCAAAGTTTTAATCTGATATGGGTTTACCATCAGCTGCTTTTAAACCACACTGTTGCCAAAGTTTCCCGAAATGGTAGCACGAGCCAGTACACAGTGAGGGTTTTCACTCGCCAAAAGGTGACATGCCCCAGTTAAGGTCACCACTTCTGCTGCCTAATCCAGCATATCTGACACCTGCCCCTCCTCCACCTCTCACCCCAAATGGGTTTTCCTTTGATGGTTTCAGCTGTCACTGTATGATCGGGTGAGTCAGTGCTCACAGTGACTTGGCCAAGTAATCGTGACTGTGCCTGTTTCAAGGTGGGATCTTACCCATCATAGACTAACAGAGCGACAGTGGCTCAGGAGGTAGAGCGGTTGTCTGGCAACCGGAAGGTTGCTGGTTCCATCCCCGGCTCCTCCTAGCCAAGCTCGAGGTGTCCCTGAGCAAAACACCCTAACCCTAACTGCTCGATGAGCTGGCTGTCGCCTTGCATGGCTGACACTGCCGTCAGTGTGTGTATGAATGGGTGAATGTTAGGCACAAATTGTAAAGCGCTTTGAATGGCCACTGGTCAGAAAAGTGCTAAATAAATGCAGTCGATTTACTAACCAGCCTTCCATACTGGCTTGTTGCAGGATGCCGTGTATGGGGTACAATCAATAAATCCTGTCTGATTCTTATGTTCAGCCCATAGGATGCGTGGTATAGATTGCAAATGCGGAGGAATGGAGACAGAGTCATCTGCCACAGCTACCCATGCAGTCATGTGTGTGCATAATGGAGACACAACAGGACGCTTCACTTGTGTGTGAGGGGCACAGCTGATCAGGCCAGTTAAGAAAATAACTTTCTTAGTCGACATTAGCAATAACATATTGTCAAATGCTACCCAGTTTATCATAAAGCATTACAGCATTAGTGGTTGGCATTTATAAGGCAAACCCATTACTTCCGAATATAAATAACAACCTGGCTTGTTGCATTAGATCCGGATCTAATGCAACAAGCCAGGTTGTTATTCTCTCCATTTAATCTGTTGGGAAGGGATCCCTTCCCAACAGATTAAATGGAGAGCTACACTTCAGGTGATCAAAAATGTACAATTTTGTGCATTATTTGAGACACTTGTGCCCAGGAGCCCAATTCAGCCTACGTCATGTCAGGGTTTTTTGCTAGGGACACCTGTGGTGCTAAGCCTCAATCTCAAATGAACTAGTTTCCCGAATGTACCTTAAGCAATGTGTCGTGAAATCGCTCTTGAAGTATACCTTGAGTTCCCGAGCTGTTTCCCAGATGTACCTCAGCGCCAAGTGTGTCGTGAACGGAAGGTTTTCAAGGAAGAGTTTCACGAGTGGTCCGGACCACTCGTGAAACTCTCTCTTGGAGATCACGAGCACATAATAACAATGTTATCGCTTCCTGCCTATTCCCATCATGATGGAAATAAATATATTAAAACAATATATTAAAAAAACGAAGCAAAATGTATTTTTTAATTTTTTTTATGTTTATTTGTATGTAGTTTCTGACTGTGTGGTTAGTCTATATTTCACAGATATTAGGCAATTGACAGATCTTTATTATACATATGTTTTTATTAGTGCTGTCAGTTAAATGCACTATTAACGGCGTTAACGCAAACCCATTTTAACGTCGTCAATTTTTTTATCGCGAGATTAACTTCTTTTTGGCCTAGCAAACTGTGTAGTTTTTTTCACATGCTGTTGCAACAACTAGCAACGTTAGAAAAACTACAACACCACACCGGATCTAGCTAAACCGGAAACAAAACAACAGGCACGCTGTTTGGGCTTGCGAGCCGGCCAATGAGTAGTAGGCTAACGTTACATTTTGAGTGGATAGCGAGCACGAGACGCCGAAATGGATGCCAATACGATTCTAAATGGAAAGTTTACTTTTAAAAAGTTGCCAAATGGTTCCATTGACAAGACCAAAGTGATCTGTGTCTTTTGTCGTTGTGAACTGAGCTATCACCGTTGCACGTCCAGTCTGAAATACCACTTGATGGCTAAGCACACAGCTGATGCGAATTCTTCGCCCCCTCGTCATAGCCAGGCCTACATGGCTACTGCATGTAGGCCTGTTAATGTTGTGGAGGACGAGGGTCTAGCTGATATCATTCACATCGCATCCAACGAATGGACCTACGAATTGCCTTCGAGAGCCGAGTCGTAGTTTACCTGACGTGCAATTTTATTTTGTATTGCCCTGTTTGCCAATGTTCTTTTTCAATAAAAAAAAACATTTGCATAAAGCAAGCCAATTCCACTTTTTCATGTTGATAAGAGCATTAAAATGATTAAAATTAGAACAAAAATAATGGGACAAAAATAAATCAAGGGACATTTAGAATAGATACAAATGTGCGATCAATTGCGATTAATTACGAGTTAGCTATGTAATTGATGCGATTAATCATGATTAAATATTTTACTCATTTGACAGCACTGATTTATATTTTTATTAAATATAATGATTCAAATAGGAATACTACGCACAGGCAACACCAGGTACAACAAAAACCCTTTCCCCCCGTTAGAAATCCTAGAGGAAACACTGTAGGTTCAACTGCTATACCAGGGTCACGCTCAAAGACTACCACCACAGCAATGCATCAAGTTCTTTGACAAAGTCAGAAAATGTAACAACTGCCGGACTACATCTATTGATTTCTTTATTGACCTTTGGCGCTGTGTCTGGTGAGCAGATTGGTGGGAGAGTCATTTCACAACTCCCAACAACTGAAATGTTGGACCTCCCTGCCAGGGGTCATCTTAGGTAGCGGTCATGCCAACTCTTAAAAGTTTGTACAATTTGTCGGTGCCCTGCCCTGCGTATGCAACGGTGGAACGTTCTACAGATGACCATTCAAGGAAGGGGGAACCAAGCGATTCCTTACACTAGCACATCACGATAATTATGGGGAATTGTACACAATATTGATAAATATCACGATATGCTTATGAATTCAAAATAGCATTCTAAAACAGTCTAACTGAGGGTCATTACATTGCAGTATATGGAAATTGAAAGTATGGTATCGGACTAAAACTTTCTCCTTTCTCTCTGGCATTTCAAACCTCATATTTTGATCATTTTAAGGGCATATCTTCTCATCGTAATTAATTTATACTATAAAACTGGGTATCACGATAAGTCACAAGACCATTCAAAGACGATAAACGATAATATTGAATTATTGCATTGTAACCAGCCCTACGCACATCATCAGCAAGTTTAAGCTGAGAAACAACTTGAAAACATGGGACGGTGTGTTGAGGGG
>OMKN01056339.1:2982-13493 GCA_900302345.1 Melanonus zugmayeri | reverse complement strand
ATACAATTTAGTTGAATATTGTGGTGACAATATGACTCATGATAAATAAACTAATATTGAAGTGTGCACAGTTTTAATGTATTTAATATTATTAGATTATTATAATAATAATAATTAATAATTTATATTTAATTGAACATTTAATGCACTGATTAATGTACCAATAAAGAAATACAAATAAAGCTAAATGAATCTGAACCTTACAATGTGTTGTTATGGTGTTTGTTGGTATGTAAACCATGGCCTAATGCGCAGTATATATATATATATATTAATATATATAATAAGAAGAATAAATGTCCAGAAAACCATATGAACATTATCATACGGCTGTTTGTTAGCGTTGTGTCTTTTGTGATGTGTTATCATGCATGTTCATATCACGATAGCAATAAATATACCAGATATCGTGCGGCCCTAACACACACACAAACACACACACAGTATAATACTCATAACTCAAACCAACATTATCACACACACAGACACACACAGTATAGTTTTGTGAACGATTAGTCGACTAGTCTAAAAAAAAGAAGAGAAAATGCCTAGAAATCAGTCCAAATTGAGCACATTACAATCTAAGAGGCCAAACATGGTTGGAAAAACATTTTGTATTATAAGAGCCATTTGAAATGCTTAATGTAATGTTTTTATAACGAAATCCTATTTTAAATAAGGCTGAAAAGTGACATTTTAGGCACCGGTTGAACTGTTTGGTGGGAGGCTAAACAGTTAGGAGTTGTCTAGCTTTGGAAGTTTCAATCTAAATAATCATCCAAAAATAAATCTTCGTCCGTCAAGAGACGTGATAACAATGATCGTGGTTCTTTTTTTCTCTTCTTATTCATTTTATCACTTGAGTGAGTGTCAGTAGGCTGATCGTGAATGGCAGCGCACCTTACATGACCGCAGTTACTGGCTGGGGTGGTAGAGCGCTGTCGAGAATTGTGAAGCTGATTCAATTAAATTATTAAATTAACGATGAGATGTTTTGGGAAACTACACATTGTTTCACATGAGAGGAGATCATGGATGCGTGCAAGAACACAAGACTTGTGGGACCGAATCGTAACTGGGACGTTCACTGACGAAACGGACGTCAGTGGAGTAGACGGTCCTTCGACGTGGCCCAGGGCGTCCGCGTACACACCGCTAAAATAATGTGTCCACATGCAGCCAGACCACCTCCATGTGGTCTGAGCCGTCGGGGCGTCCTCAATGCGTCCTCAATGCGTAATGGGTGCGTACACACACACACAATTGTACCATATAGGCCTGGTCCAGGGCCTGTTTTCTGTAGTCAAGCTCCTCTTCCAAATATCCTTTCTGCTTACAGAACATCTCCTACAGAGGGAGAACAGCAGAGGTTACTCTTGCAATATATTTTTATTTTTAGTGTAAAATAGTAAGCTAAATGACAACATTATTCATTCACAACAGAGCTTTATACCAATACATTTAAAGGGCCCCTAGTTTACCACCAAAATGTATCCCTTTGTGACATCACAATGTGGGAGTGTCCAACTGGCTGGAAGGAGTTGATTTGTATCAAATGGATTTGTCCATCATGCATCCGAGCAGACACTCCCACTTGTGCGTCACAAACGGAAACATTTTGAAATGGCTTGTAATGGCTCATCAACATGACACCTGGTAACATGTCTTGCCTTGTACAACGTGCTGACATCGTGCTGTCTTTGTATCCATGGTTATTTCATAAAGAAATACACAGTATGCTTTGTATTAATGCTTTCACAGTGTCCTCTGCTGGGTAAAATTGACTCACCATTTCTATCTCTAAGTCCATCATTTTTTGGTGCAGTGCCGCTTCTGTCCCTTCGATCTGCTGGATCCACTAGAGGGCGACAAACAGCAAGTCAAAGGCATGGTGCAAAAGACGTTTTCTAGTCAGCCACACCGCTCAACGCATCGGTCAGGTCTTACCTTTTCGGCGAGCGACAAAACAGTGCTAGCCTGAATAATGGCCACTTGTTCTTCATTACGCAGGTTCTGGAAAAAAAGGAAAGTTCGCATATTAATGAGTTTTAGTAAATGCATTATTTGTACTTAACAAAACACAAACAGCAACCATTCAACTTACTCCATTGTCTCCGAGAATGTCGAGGAGTTTGATAAGATCGGGTATACACACGTCCTGTAGAGAATGGGAAAGGCAAGCAACTTGAGATCACAACAATATATATATGACAAATGTTTTTTCTGCCGTAGTATAGTTTGGCAATAGTTGAGTAACAATGCGTGGTACCTTGACTCCTTCCTTCATGCAGTAGATCTGCAGGGCACTGACTCCCTCAGAGAACGGGTGCATCCGCAGATGGTTGAAGGGAGGGGAGCGCCTCTCACGCTCCTGATGAAAAAAAAGAATGAAAAAAACAATCCAAAACTTGTTTGAATAAATAAAGATTTGATAAAGGTGCTGATCAGATATAATAAAATATGTAATATGAATTTAAAATAATAATACTAATATTAATAATAATAACAGTTATTATTATTTATTTATTTATTAGGGGGCCAAGCACATAGTTTGAGGCACCCTATTGTAATTGTACTCTTTGTTATTATTATTATTCTGCCACATTTTCTGGTACGGCCATAACCGCCCAGTCGCTTTTTATGAAACTGACCACAATGGTAGAGGGAGACTAAAGATGGCCAAAAAACAGAACCAACTTTGGGACGGTTGGGGGTGAAGGTTCTAATTGCTCAAGTAAGATGACGTTGATTGACCAAACAACATGGCTGCCAGAGGCCCAAATTGGTCCAATCAGATTTAAGGATCCAAAAGGCTGGGTTAACTTAAGCCAATCATCATCAAACTTGGTGTCAAGATGAATCAGTCCAAAGTTTATCGGACAATTATTGGACAATAGGGGCGCTATAGAAATTGATTGAAAATGCACATTTTTGACACGTATATCTCCTGACCCCTTCGACCTATGAAACCTTGTACACATATGTCTCTCACAATGAACACATGAAGCCAATGAATACTGCAAGGGTATGGCTTGTAAGCGTGTATATACATACATGCTTATATCAACATCAAGATGAACTTGTACAATTTTGTGTCCAATTATAAAGTTGTTCAGGACAAAAAAATAAATAAATGATGTGTGTGTCAATTGGTCAACAAATGCCAGAGCTGCAGTCATTCCAATTTTTCCTGGTCATTTTAAAAGTCAACTTAATGACTTCCCACTATCACGGACATAGCCTACATGCCTCGTGTTTAATGCATGTTGCAAATATGCAAATATATTTTTGGGCCAATTAAATTGCGATGGGTGTGGCACTCCGTGTATCTAACCCTAACCCAGTAGGCCATCGAGAGCACCAGGACAATTCCCTGTGGGCCGGCGGCCGTGGCCACACCGTAGTAGCGGCGGCACGCTGTCGCACTGTGAGTTTAAGCCCTCCTAGTTTTCTCATCGGCCCACAGTCATTTTGAACATGAGCTAAATAACGCTGGCCAAGTCAATTGCCTTTCATCATCATAAGATATGGCAAGTTAATAATGCTGATGTTATCATTGGTTAACACACAGATTCAGATGACTTTATTGTTCCAGAGGATATTATTTGTTACAGTTGCTCAGCTCAAGCCAAGAAAGTCAAGAAACATAAAAGTAAATAGAATAGAATAAACACAACTAGCAATATGAACACAAAATACAGCATAAATATAAAAAAATATAAAAAAATGTATATACACAATATGAAGTATGAACATAGGGACAGCAGGAATAGATATGAGGTATAGATAATATGCATATGATCACAAAATATACACAGAATATAGAATATGTGAAATATAGATAAAATGCATCTAACCAACAACAGAATATACATAAAATATGCTTGTATATAAAAATATCTATGTAACTGAAGCTAAAGTAAGTGACTCTAAAGTAAAGTAAAATGTCTCAGGTATATTGCAGGTATGTTGCACAGCTCATATGGACATGGTGAATAAGTAAAATGGCTGAGTTCAAGTTCAGAATTCAGAGTGACTCCCTCACTTCCAGTAGTGAGAGGACTTAAAGAGTTTGATGGCCACAGGAATGAAGGATTTCTTGTGGCGCTCCGTGGATCTAACCCTAACCCTCACTGCCGAGAGTCTGTTGTTGAGCGTACTCCTCTGTTCAGACAGCGCTCCCTGGAGTGGGTGGGAGTCATCGTCAAGGATAGAGAGGAGTCTGGACAGCATCCTCCTCTCTGTGACGGCTACCAGGGGCCACCCCAGAACAGAACCAGACCTCCTGATCAGTTTGTTTAGTCTGTTGGGAGTCCGCCGCCCTCATGCAGCTGCCCCAACACACCACAGTGTAGAAGAGGGCGCTGGCCACCAGACTCATGGAGCATCCGCAGCATGGTGCTGCGGACGCTAAAGGAGCTTCCTCAGGAAGTAGTCTGCTCTGGCCCTTCTTGTAAACTGCGTCAGGGTTCACTGTCCAGTCAAGCTTGTTGTCCAAATGGACACCCAGGTACTTGACCTGAACAATCTACATCCACTCCCCAGAATGGAGAGGGGGGGTAGCAGGAGTCCCAGATCTCCACAGGTCCACCACCAGCTCCTTCATCTTACAGATGTTGAGCTGTGGGTGGTTGAGCTCACACCAGTCGACGAAGCTGTCCACCACAGCCCTGTACTCAATCTCCTCACCATCCCTGATACATCCAACCACTGCAGAGTCATCAGAGAAGTTCTGCAGGTGGCAGGATCAGTGCTGCTGCTGGACATTTGGGTGCCCTAAGTATAATTGCTTTGTTGTTAATTGCACACACAAATATTTTTTATTGATATAAAACAGATGATATAAAGGATATGGGATTGAGATGAGGGAGGGGGGCACTATAATCATTTTATTTTATTATTTCGATTTCAATTTTATGTATATCTTGTATTACCTATAATGGTCTAAGGGTGCCTATTGGAGTTGTGCTTCATCTTAGGGAGGATGACGTCATCCACCCCGATCCGAGCCTGGTAGGCAAACTGGAGTGGGACACCAAACCAAACCATCGCAATTGCACCATACGGCCACCAGATGGCGATAAAGTGTTCTGATTGAAGGCACTTGACCTTCCTGTGAAACCCTTTGGTTGTAACTAGAAAAAGTGAATCAGTGGAGTCTCAGCTTTCATATTATATATTTGTTTTAGTATAGTTTGTGTAGATCAGTGGTTCCCAAACTTTTTAAGGTCCTGTACCCCCTAAAACATTAAACCTCCTGCTGTGTACCCCCTCTACCTCCAGACGGCCAGACTCTCATATGATGTTACATATGAAGACACGTGTTATTAACTATTTTGCTCTTTATTCAGCCTCATAGAAAGCCCTCTCATATTTCAAACAAGTGATATGCACATCAGCTCAAGCACAATATGAATGACTTCTCTGGAAAAGTTATAAATAAAATATAAAAACAACATGAATGACTTCTCACCAGACTAGTGTGAAGGGTGTGCTTGAAATGAAGCACATACCTCTGCAATGTTGGGTTGAATGGGAGAATCATTTTCCACACAGTCTGTGCCTGTACTTAGTTTTCATGCTAGTGAGGCCCGAGAACCCACTCTCACACAATTATGTTTTTGCAAAGGGCATTAGAGTCTTAACAGCACGATGTCTTTTCGTTGTTTTGCCCGACGCAGTCTGAACGCACATGTGATCGCCCCTCCACTCTGCCTCTGATTGGCTAGTACTCGTTACCTTCGTTGGTAGAGCCAATCAGAGGCACAGATTGCGGGTGTGTGTTTTTTTAAAAGTGGGTTTATTTTTGACACAGAGAGGCTATTACGACTTGGTCCCACCGGCGCCAACGCCCACCGGGAGCGTTTCAGAAGCGGGGCACTTCCGAGCGCTGCCTGCAAGATCTCGCGGGATTCGCAAGATTGCGCAATAATTTTTGTACAACCATGCTGTGTTTTTCAACTTCTAAAATAAACTTTTCGTCGTGGTGTGGAATTTCTTCTGAAGACTCTCAGACAGCTTGGGACAGGTTGACTTCTTGCCCCTCCTGCCACCGATGACGTAATGTTGATGTAGTAGTGTGATAAACATTTTATTTTGAAATTGTACTGGATGCTGCTCATACCTTGACTTCCTGTCAGGTGCTTTCTGCTCTGTGTAGATTGACGTGGCTGGACGTGGCGTCAGGCAAAAATAGACTAGCCGCGTATTTTTAGCGGCACGGTGCGGCGAGCCGCTTCTGGGACGCTTCTGAGGTGGGATCACCAGCATTGACTAGAGCAACCGCGTCGGAGCCGGAACACGATGCACACGCCCCCGGTGGAATGAGCGTACCCCCGACGTAACCCCCAGACGAGGGTCTGTAATCAGAAGAATGAACATGAACAATGTGACTGACCTCCAGCTCCAGTATCCTGAACTCCAACAGTTCGTTCTGATCCCTGGAGTCTTGAAGCTCCCCCTGCAGCCGGCCAGAATCACTCTCTGTCCTCTCCACCTGCACATGACACAGAGAAGGACTTAGAGACAGACAATGACTTGGAGAGAGAAGTTACAAGCAAAAAGTTAGAAAAAGACCCCTTTTACAAATGGAAAACACAAACTAACAACGTCTAGTGTGTAGCGTTTCAACAGCAGATCAAACAATAAAATGACTCAATGACTTGAGTCTGACCTTATCCAGAAGTTCCTGATTCCGCCGTAAGAACAGCTGCTTCTCTTCCACCCATTTAGAGTCCTGAGGACATAAGCACCGTTCAGCACTTCATAACAGATCATAATAATAATAATACTACAAATAAGGCAATCATAGTTCTACATAGTTCTTCTTTACAATATAGACAATTAAAATAGAGACAGGGAGAGAAAGAGAAAAATTAGTTGACATTGGGGGAACTGAAAGTATGACAGTGGATGTTTCTGTGCTGGAGCATATGGAGTCCATATACGTCTTCATGAATGAGTTCATTTTGATATTATTTATTGATCATTTTATCCAAGACAAACCAGCATAGTGATTTTAGGAGCATTCAGTTTGTACATTTGTTAATTGTTCAAGAGGACGTTTGTTGTGTTGTGTAGCTGTGTGTGTGTGTCTGTGGTAGGCATAGTACCTGTCCCTTTAGGTTCAGCTCGTTCTCCAAGTCCTCTATCTTGGCCTTGTACCGGAGAGCATCAGCCTGAAGTTGCTCGTGGGCCTGAAAGGAACAACAATACAGGAATAACCAAAATGCTTTGCACCCCTCCACTGACGATTCATTTGGAATTCAAAATGTACAAATGTCCAGACACTTAAAGGATTATTTTGGTATTTATTAGTCGTGATACCTAAAGATTGAGACCATGAACTCTCAGATCGCTCCAGTTTTCAAATGAAGCTGCAATGGAGACCGATTGGCAAAGTTGCATACTATACTAAAATGGGGGGGTGGGGTTTGTAAGTGTTTTCATACCGGTGTCAGTATGTACAGAAAAAATTGACACAAACAGAGCTAATCGGCAGAAATCGGGTCGTGTAGTCTGACCTATTTTCTTGCAAATCAAGCACTACCTCACTACAGGTAGAACTGTTTTAGGGGGCGGTGCTGCTTCAGAGATGATGTTACAGCTGATGTGCAGACAACTCAATAACAGACTCATCTGCTATTAGCTAGCTATCAAGTAACTTGTAAATATGCGAATGTGCTGTTCTCAATTGTGGTAAGAAAATGGTTTAAAAATGGCTCACACTTCATTTCACAGCTTGCACATTTCTGATCCAGAACGGATGAGACTATGGCTGGTACTTTTGCAAGTTGATCTGAACTTCTCAATCAAACAATTGAAGAAAATTGACCATTGTGTTTGTGACAATCATTTCAACGTGGATGCCTATACCAAGACTATACTTAAAGTGGCAATCTCGAAGATGTTTGTTTCATTCTCTTTTGGCACTCTCTTTGGCACTTATGGCAATAAGCGGTAATTGCAGGTGTGTTGTTGGACACTTCCCAGAGATCCAAAGTGTCGCCTGTGTGATGTCAGTCAGTTGGCAGTTGGTTTACTGGTAGTCTCACAAATCAGACTTTAGATTAACATCTAAAGTCTGATGGCAGATGAGCTCAAATCTGTGTGAATGGGATGTTTCACTTTTTTTCGTTTAAAATTTGTTTCGACCAATCATGTTCCTGGGGGCGGGGCTCTAGGTGCGCATTACAAGGAATGGGTCTCAACTGGAATCCCATCAGCAATCTCATGGTCAGTTTCTTCATCATGTCCCACATATGCAGCTCGTATGCCCTTGCCATAATTGCTAACAAAGGACTGATAACGATTGCATTGTTTTCCCATTGTCGGTATCCCTTCTTGGCCAACAGCAAACACACTTGGCCAGCACTGATAAACTAAACTTTTCCCAAGCGCGCATTACTACGCTCGCGGTTGCGATTGTTGACGGGGGGGGGGGGGGGGGGCAAGCGCGCATTACTACGCTCGCGGTTGCGATTGTTGACGGGGGAGCGCACATTACTCCGCTATACGCTGCATAGATTTTCTTGTGCGCTGACAATGTGCGCGAGCCATAGGTTGCCGACCCCTGCACTAACCCAACGCTAATGATGGTCTGACGCACCTTGTTATCCAGTTTCCGGGCTTCTACCTCAAAATTGGCCACTCTGTTGTCATTTATTTCTTCAGCCATGATCTGTGGGGTGACACCAACGGAGGGAAACCAATGGGTCAGGGAATGGAGGCAGACGACATATCTCTTCTCTCTTTTATTTCTTTATTCATCACTTACCGTGATGGTCCCTCGCCCTGCCGGAGTCGAGTTCTTCAGGACCAGTGGTCGAGTGAACTTTCTGCTGGACACCACCTAGGCAAGAGGAGCACGCCAGTGCAACTTTTTTTACTAGCCCTCTCAAACACACCCACAGACACGTGCCCACACGCTTGTCTGACCCACAGGACCATAGAAATCCCAACAAACAAGCAAACAGGGGCCGAGGTACGACATGTGGGCTCCGATTTCACAGCTGGTGTCTCGTTGTGTTGTGTACACATACACGCGGGTTGTGTTACATTCCACTACACATGCATTAACGGAGCAGATTGACAGAGAGACCTCACCTGGCCCAAGGTGCACTCCAGCTGTCCCAGGAAGTCGTCGTCACTCAGGTCCACCGTCTTATTGTCTATGTCATAGACGACGAACCGCAGCTTCTGTACGATCTCAAAGTAGTAGTCGACGACAAATCTCTTGGCAAACTTGGGGCTCAGGCAATTCTGGACCTGCTCTGTGCGACCCGCCTGTTGAAATACTTGGGGATTTTCTGCGGTTCTTTGCAACATGGACATTTGCAACATGGCTATGATGGAAAAAAGATGTTGTTTTTAAACAAGGCAATAATGGCAACATATGAGCCAAACAATTAAATTAAAACATTTTAAAGTTAAATGTTTTACAGACCAGGCAGGGCTACGCTTAGGAAACACATCTTCATCTAAAAGTTAACTTATTCATTATATTTCTGGGGGTGCCTTGTACAGCGCAAAAGTCATAAAGTTGTATGCATAGCCCTTGCATATATATCAAGTGTATGTCAATGGTCTGAATTGTTGTTTTTGTTGTTGCTACATAACCTTTTGCACTGTCTGCATCCATCACCTTTGTTCAAAAGTATATCAACTGGATGGGTGTGTCCAATGGGGAACTAAATAAATGGCTGCAGTGGAAAAAGTGTCACAGTGCAGGTTCAACTACACAATACTGTGTCCCCTGTGTGAACACTCTGGAGGCGACACACATTCAGCCTACTTACCACCTGCAGCACTACTGACCTACTACTACGACCACTGGCCCTGCCTGCTGCTCTACCTGCAGCACTACTGACCTACTACTACTACCACTGGCCCTGCCTGCTGCTCCACCTGCAGCACTACTGACCTACTACTACTACTACTACTACCACCACTGGCCCTGCCTGCTGCTCTACCTGCAGCACTACTGACCTACTACTACTACTACGACCACTGGCCCTGCCTGCTGCTCTACCTGCAGCACTACTGACCTACTACCTACTACTACTACTACTACCATCACTGGCCCTGCCTGCTGCTCCACCTACAGCACTACTGACCTACTACCTACTACTACTACTACTACTACCACCACCACTGGCCCTGCCTGCTGCTCCACCTGCAGCACTACTGACCTACTACTACTACCACCACTGGCCCTGCCTGCTGCTCCACCTGCAGCACTACTGACCTACTACTACTACCACCACTGGCCCTGCCTGCTGCTCCACCTACAGCACTACTGACCTACTACTACTACTACTACCACCACCACTGGCCCTGCCCGCTGTTCCACCTGCACTACTGACCTCATACCACTAGTCCTGCTCCACCCGCACTACTGACCTCAAACCACTGGCCCTGCCCGCTGCTCATCAGCAACGCGCACAGGGGGTCCGACTTGGAGCCGAAGTCTTTGTCCAGTAGATTCTCACAAGACACCGTCAGCTCCACCT
>OMKN01056336.1:22617-34333 GCA_900302345.1 Melanonus zugmayeri | reverse complement strand
AATATGTTGTGACACAAATGACACCTATCAACATTTAGCACAACTATTCAACCATAATGTGAGTTTCATCAACTTACCATTTTTAGTTTTGATGTTATGACGGCAGGAGTAGAAGTTTGTAGCTCCACATATGCACACTTCACAACTTCCGGCAGCACACTGAAGTTTAAAAAACCCTGGGCCACTGCTGATTGGTCAGATGCCATGAAATCACTATCTGTGATGTGGCCTGATCTCTGCTGATTGGCTGGGAGAAATCCATGTGGTTCTACGACCTCAGGGGGAGGCATGGAGAAGCCATTTTGGATGTGTACCGAAGTTACCAAATATGGCTCCTTGCCCGATAAAGGGCAAAATAATTCAGCGATTGGAATTATACTTGGTGAGCATCGGGTGTTTATGTGTGATGACCCGCGTTTGTTTTAGAATGGGTCCCAATGGAGACTCCCCTGTCTTCTACACCATTTTAAACTCACAAATAAATACTCACATACTTGAAGGGATAGACACATGTTGGACATCAATGTGTTCGTCTACTTCTACTGAGCATGATCATGTCCAAGTCCGAGTTACAGTTTTTGAGATCGACGCTATGGTTTGAGGCTAGGTTCTTCATACATTGCTGGTGACTGTTGAATAATTATAATTTTTTTAATGATATGATGCTATGCGTTTACTGATTTAAATCCACACACATATCTACCTTCTTAATAATACACATAATACACAGGGGAGGAAAAGATTATATAGAATGAATACGTAATAATGACTCACATATGGGTTATATTATAATCACGTCACGTCCGGTGACCACACATAGAATTCTGGGTAATGCAGTTCAGTTCAATGCACAGTGATCACCATGGTAGGACTCCGCCTCTCTTGCGCTTCGGCCAATGGGGAACATAGTGGGAAGTACCATGGAAACTCCTCCCCTTTGGTTTAAAGGGCGCTACAAACAGATGGCTCCGCCTCTGTCGTCACTAGGACTTCTTGGGTTCGGCTTAGAGCCGCGGTGCACCGCGTTTTTTATTTTCATAGAACCCTCCTTTTCTCCTTAGAACTATCCAGTGTTAAGTTAAATAACGTTCGGTTAAATATACCATCGTCTCCTGATTCGAGATTCTTTTGAATACCCAACATGACGGCGGGGATCTTCACCATGGTCTTGATTCGCCTCGATGGTTGTTGAATCGTAGAGTTGAACGAATAGGGCTACATCTAACTGTAGAACTGCTGCTATAATTAAGGATGGCTCGGAGAGTAGATAAACGTGCAAAGGCGGCCGTTTATTAAAAGATTGTTTTGTACAGCAATGGTATCTATCGAGAGACACTTCACTTCATGAAGTGGACTGACTAACATCAGGAGATACAGAGCATAGAACAGTATCTTCATAGCATAGAACTGGTTTTAGCTGGTTGTTCAACAGGTAACGCCTACGGTGACCAACTGTCCAGCTGTGGTCAGAACTGGTACAACAGTTTCTTTGTAAGATCAGGCTAAAACAATAGATTCATCCACAACACTTCAAGGTCAAGCAGAGATAGTCACGCCACTTACGTGCGGGAGGAGTTAATGGCGATGAGTCATAGTACAGTTTTCAAATGTTTCTAAATGCTAATGCAGCATAAAAAATACATCATGCTATCTACACAAACGATATGTAATATGAAAGCTTGGACTCCACAGATTCCAACAGTATAAGCCATATCATTCTGTTTTCGATATATGTGATTCAACAGCTTTAGCTTTGCACCCGTTTCCTATTTTACTTTTAACATAAAGACTTAAGACTTAACATAAAAAAGTATATGAAGGAGGAAGTTGTGGTGGCTGAATGGGTTGAGCACAGGACCTTTACCCAGGAGACCAGGGTCCTGTCTTGGTTTACTTATTGTTATGATGGTTCTTGTTTCACTGGCGTTAAAATAATGAATCTTTTATACTTTTATACAGTTTTAGTTTTATACCTGCTTCGTATATTTTCTTAGTCTCATAGATTTCCATTGAGCCCTTAAATGGTAATGTGACTTAAAAACGATCTTTTTCACGTCATGTTATCTACACAAATGATATGTAATATATAAAGCTTAGTGTAAAGCAATTTCCATGGTTATCTAGATTCTTGTTCTCTAGACTCGCTCTTATGTTCTTTTATGTATATCGGCCTGTGTTTTGGTGAAATCCCAACAGCACAGACACAAACAGGAGGCTATTAGACACTGGGAGGAAATAACGTGTCATACTCTGACAGCAGGGGCGAAGTTTACTCAATTATTGTCATCAAAACAACATCTCTCTCGGCAGGGTGGTGACAGTTTATCATCATGATTTCACTGAAATCTTTTTGACCTCTTTTTTTATTCTCCACTGTTGTGGGAGGCTGAGTTTTTACTAGTTACAATACATACTCCCTATGTGGTCATATCAGCTCTAAAATGTGTGTGAGCAAATTCCATTTCCAGTGCTTAAATATAGTGCTTCCCATTTTAAAAAAGCATAAAGTGACACGATCAAAATGAATCATTAATCATTTCAGATGTATTGGCAATTACTTTACGAGTCATAGTTTATGTTGCAGCACACGATCGAGTATTGATTCAACACATTTACACTTGAATTGCCCATTGTCCCATTCGTTCCATCATCTTACTGGAGGCTTCGGCTAGCTTGCGCGCCTTATTCTCTCCCATGGAGGTGTTCTAGTAGGGGTGTTGGTTGAACCTGGCATCGCTGAAGCTTTCAAACTTCACAGACTGGGTGTAGACTATCAGATCAGAAAGTGCCTCTGCCACCATCACCTTCTTGTCCTTAGATATATCATCATGAATATCAGAGCAGAGAAGATTTACCATCTTGTAAGTTACACTGCTGAGAACAACACGAAGACTGAGCTTCGTCCTTGTTGTCCTCATTGGGGCTACAGCTCAACTCTTCCGCAAAGTTGAAAGTTCTACATCCAAACTCTTTCTATGCCTCCTTCTTTACGTTCTAAGTGTTCCTAAGATGAGTCGACACTTTAATCTGAAGCTGGGCCCTGACTTACCTTTTGCTTTGACACTCGTTTTCTCTGAGATAACTTTGATTTGCCCTGAGATTCCTCGTCTTCCTCGTCCTCCTCACTCATCCGCCTCTCTGCTCGCTGCCTCCTCCGCCTCACTCAGAGCTCTCAGCTTTTTGTTCTTAATGAGGATCTTGTACAAGTCCTATTAACCCTCCGTGCAGGTACTGTACATGGGCACATGGAGGCATGGCTGGACGACGTGTATAAACACACACAGGCACATGCACACACATGTTGCACACACACAAATGTTGCGCACACACACACACACACACACACAAATGTTGCACACACATATGTTGCACGCACACAATTTATACAAATCAGACTTTAGATTAATCTAAAGTCTGATGGCAGACAAGCTAAAATCTGGGTGAGTGGGGCGTTTCACTTTCTTTCGCTTCATATTTGTTTCGACCAATCATGTTGATGGAGGCGGATCTGCGAATCTGTAAGCGCATAATTGGCAAACACAAACTCAGCCAACAGTAATAAACTGTAAAAAAGTGTCTGTAAAGGTTTCAAATCAACACCATGTAGACTGGCGACTGTAGAAATCCCCTTCTGAAAGCTTCATCCACTTGCACAAATTAGGGCTGCGTTTCCCGAATGTACCTCAGCGCCAAGTGTGTCGTGAACGGAAGGTTTTCAAGGAAGATAATATGGACATAATAAGAATGTTATCGCTTCCTGCCTATTCCCATCATGATGGAAATAATTATATTAAAATGATATATATACAAAAATAAGATACATTTATTTTTTTATGTATGTTTTTTTTTTGTATGTAGTTTCGTGTGGTTAGTCTATATTTAACAGATATTAAAACCACCCGCAGCCCCCCCGCGATAGGGCCCCGCGAATCCTTTGCGTTACGGTGCTGTATATATATATATTTATTTATTTTCTATATCTTCATTATACTATCAGAGGCCGGCAGGAAACGTTTTGTGTCCGCGTCCGCGTAGCCAATCGGTGACGGACATCTCCACCTTACGTTCTTAAGGTCGTACCTCAAGTGATGCCGGTATCGGGAAACACAGCCTAGCCTTTTTCAGTAGAATATCTCCGTAACAAAACAGGAAACAAGGTGTAACTCCGCCCCTTGCATTTCTGGTTTCTGGGCCAGGAGCTGTGCCGTCTCCCCCCAGAAATTCTACTATAATGTAGTAGGATCCGAGATTACACGCACACACACATTGCATGCACACACACATGTTGCATGCACACACACACACGTTGCATGCACACATATGTTGCACGTTGTACACATACACACACACACACACGTTGCATGCACACATATGTTGCACATTGTGTACACGCACACGCACGTACAATCCCAGCCTGAGTTGTCCCTCCTAATTGTCTGCCAAGGCTCTCAGTGTTCTTCCTAATTATTAGTGGCTCAAACAACGATCAAAGAATTCATTCAAACATTTTCTTGACACAACAAGCAGCCTTTCTTCTGAATTGCCAAAACATTGCTTTTCTTCAAAGAGTCACAGTGACCCGATCCACATCAATGGGTTCACAGAGTACAGCTATATTTAGCAGAATACAATGAATAACTTGCTAGTAAATAAATGGTCTGCTGCTCCTACGTTTCAACACACAATATTGATTGCTAAACTCTAATCTGACTGCCTCCCTATATGAATGAACCGAGAACAACAACAGCTAAATCACTGTGCTTCTCCTCAGGGGGGAAGGCAGCATCGCCATGGAAATAAGTCACCCACCCACAGACGGGGATGCAAACAAAAATAATTACAGCTCCTCCAGCCTTCACAATCTATAGCGGTCTGCACAGTGTCAGTCTCCCATCGAGATTCAAAATACCTCGGCGTATTATTCCCGTTGGAAATTATAACTTTCACAATGAAAATTATAACCTTCAACGCTTTCGCTAGCACCGTGCTCTTTCGTTTTTAGTGTCGCTTCACAGGATAATATATTGTGGACCGTTTGAAGGCAGCACTTACTTACGGGGTCATTATTCATGGCATCTGGTGAGGCGATACGAGAGGATTTCTGTCTTACTTACGGAGTTATATTAAGAGTAATTATTTAGATAAATGCATTCCTAATCCAGTAATAACACTGGATACTGACAAAGCAGGTGACGGGACAATAGCGGTTCCCAAAGCGTGCCGTTTTTGTGTCTTTGATGACTCGGTCAAGTGGTTAAGAGCCATGTCTCTGGAGTGGGATGCATGGTAATTGACAGTTTTGATATTTATGGTGGCATTAGCGTTGGCTAGCTCGACTGTTTCTGCAATCGCTGTGCTGCTTAACAGTGGGAGCATGACAGCACCTTGTGAAAATGGATTAAATGTAGCCGTGGGTTAGGTGTCAAGATCACGCCCGTTAATGCTGAGGTTTCCATTTAATCCCAGGCCTTGCATGCCATAAAGATACAACATTGATACGAAGAAGGAAATCATGTATGCGCACTCAGGATAAAACAAAACTCCTTCGTCTATGTACTCATCGGGGCACTCTGAAAAAGAACACATTAGTTCTCAAACCCAAAACGTATTTTTCTTCACTAGTTATGTTCAGTATCTAGAAGAGGGGAGTGTGTTTGTATCTTTCAACCACTCACTCACTTGATTGTCAGCATTTGGAATGCAAATGCATCTCTAGTGAACCCATATTCCCATCAGAAGAGTCAGGGACCCTTGTATATAATCAAAAGAGAGAATAACAAGAGCATCCATGCCTACCAAAAAGTCAGATTTTGTTGGTACTAGAAACAATGAAGGGCTCTTCACTGAATATCTCTCTGGCTTCACCAGCAGGGCAAACATTACACACAGGGCCAGCTTTCTTAAAGCCCACTTTAGCTGACATAAACTTCAGCAGCATGTTTTACAGAATATGTTGATGGTAATTAAAGTTCTTACATTTGGACTGGGCAGTTCTCCAGAGGTGGGGAGATCCAGGGGTGTTTCCAGTAGTTTCTCCCCCAGAATGGAGATGAGGTGCTGGGCCATGACTTGCTGCTGCTCCAGGCAACAGTGGTTCTCCAATGATAGGATCACAGTGTACGGAGATACCTTGGGTAATAATGGAAATTCTTAACCGTATTTGTATGAATATTTTACGCCCTCTTGCATCAGGAGTGCTGGATCTTTTCCGCTACCAGAGAAACATTAAAGAGAGTAGCCTGGGTTCATGAAACGGTTATATTTCATGCCATTTTAACTCCCTTGCTGGACAGCACTTTGGTCAACTCTGGTTGTTTTTAAATGTGCTTTATAAATAAAATTGACTTCACTTTCCTTAACTTTAAAATGTAGCATATATAATTATATTTACGGGGATCAATAAAGGTTTATCTTAAATATTTCAACATTCTCCCCAAAGGTTTATGAGCCGCTAAAAACAGGAATACACAATCAAATTAGTTCCGTCTCAACATTTGCACCACCACCCTTAACTTTGCCTCTACAGCCTTTGAAAGTACACTATATGTTTTGAATTCCTGTCCGACAGCTAGTCCCGTCCGCGCCCTAGATGGGTAGCATGCGTAGTGAAGGTGGTTTCCCGAGCATTCCCATATTCAGACGGCCGTGGCATTTTAGGGGTACCGTTTGGACTCAACCCCTTCTATTCAGACCATGGGCCACTGCACCACATGTGGTTACCTCGAAGGCATGGCGCTCCACAGTGCTGATGACATCTCTGAAGAGGATCTTGGTGGTCAGCGTGTAACCATGGTAGACGATGGGCTCCGTGTTCGGCCTGTCCCAGCAGTCGATCTCTAGACAGCGGCAGCCTTTCCTTAAGGCGCTGTGTATGACGAACACACACCCAGAAATACACAGTACATAAACAATGACCACCGCCAACATGCGCACACACATACACACTGAGCACTGGCAAGGCCAAATGTAATATACAAGAGGCTGGCGCATTTGAAAGATGATTAGTTGATCATTTGTTTTTGCAGGAGGGGTGTTGTGTTGGGTACAATACAACACATTCATTACATTCAATACAACATTCATTACAATAATGTATATTCATGTGAATCCATTTTTAATTACTGGCTGAGCAACACAAGGTCGTAACTACAGTATATAATGTCACTGTCTATTTGAAATGCAATCACACCACTAAGGTAACCTGTCTGTTTGCAGTGTGCATCAAATCCAATACAGTGGTATCTGCTTGTTAGACTGAATCTGAAGATCAATGTAGATATTAATGCATATGTTTAATGACATGTTTGTCACAATAAAATACAGCCAAAACATGATCACATTCTCTTATAATAAAGATATCTTGCCAAGATCCTTGCTTTCTAGAATCTCTCCAGAATTTTTTTTTTCAGGCCCCCCATCTTACAGACGGCCCATTCTCCACCACCTTCGAGTCGTCTTAATGACCCCTTCATTAGCTAAGTACACCACATCTCCCAGCATACCACAGGGCAGGAGGAGTGCCATACGACACGGGGAGACAGAGAGCTCAGCAGTTTCTCAGCGAGCATAACAAATGCACCATTTCTGATGCCATCAGCCCTTCTGGTAATCCCCCTCCCCCTTTGTCCAGTGTATATACAGGGATGCTTCTAGATTATTTTTACAGGGGTGAGCAAATGTTAAAAAAGGAGAAGGTCTCCAAAGGATACATGGAATGGAATGGAAATGTTACATTTCATGAATGTGAATATCTTCTATTAATTGTATGTAAATTCATTGTGCTTTTGAATACAATGAAGCTGTGTGCTAAACATGTTTTTACTATCTATACTATCTTTTTAAATCAGGGGGCCAATCAAAAGAGGAGGGTTGGGCCACCCTGTGCCACCCCATTGGCTACGGCCCTGTGGTATATATATATATATATATATATATATATATATATATATATATATATATATATATATATATAGGACTGTTGTGATTTTGATCTGCCTGTTGGGGTCATTAATATAAGATGACGGGAGAATATGGGGCAACTACATATTATGTGCTTGTAAATCCGAGGAAGCAGAATTAAATAATGCATCGCAGTGTAACCTATATAAAGAGCCAGATGGATCTGGTTTGTTCCAGTATAGGTGATTGTAGCAATGTCCTTCGCTACTGCCACCAAAAGTGGCTCGTTCAGGGCATCTCCAGATGAAAAGACGGGGCGATGTTGAAACCGGTTTATTGTCAAGATGCACAATGATTTGTCAAAAAGTGCAACAACAACATCCCTGTGGGTACAGTAAGGATGTTGTTACGTTCACAACTGTGCCGTTGTTTTGTGTTTCCTTCTGTGTTTTCCCTCTTCCCTGTCATTCTCCATTCAGAATCTGTACCTGTCCAATCCGGAGGGCGTCCGCCATTACACAACTCCTCCCCCTGGTTCCCATCCAATTATCCAATCATCTCCCGGCACGTTCCCTTTGTTCCCGTCCAATCCGGAGGGCGTCCGCCACTATATAATCCCTCCCCTGTCTCCCCATGAAAGCCGACCTGTTTTGTGTGTTTGATTAGAGTAGTTTGTCGGCCCGTAGTTATTCGGTGGTTTATGTACTTTTGTGCTGAACGCTTCTACCTTAAGTATATTTCGTATTTGTTAGTTTATTCTTTTGTTTTTTGTTCTTCGTGAGCCGAGGGGTAAGGTGAATAGGAAAAGACACCCTGGGGTTTACATTTTCCCGTAGGTTTAACCGTGTTATATACATCAGGTTAGGGGCGTGTGCCACCCCGTGTATTTATTAGATTAGTTTGTAATGATGCACTAGTTAGAAGAACACTTTAACTTTATGGTTTCTTTCATTTGGCACCGCCCATAGTTCCCTTAGTCCCTCGGTGACTCGATTGTTTGTTGGTTTACTTTTGAATGTTTGCCTCGTGGAGGCACATTAAAACCGTGCATTTTAAGTCTTGGTGTTTTGTCCGTTTATAGTTTATGTTTCGGCCCTCTGTCCTAGACATAGGCGAGTAACAAAAGGGGTTCGTAACAATGTCCATAGAGCAAGTTTTCAAAGATCTCAATGGAACAAGTTTTGCTAAGTGCCTAGACATACAAACATACGATGCCAAGTACCAATTAATTAAGTGCCAAGACGAACAACATATGATGTTAAGTGCTATTTATGTGCAGGACAAACAAACTTTAGTGCATAGGTGCAACTTAAGTGCAACTCTGAACAAGTGTGTTTTGAGCCTCTTGTGGAAGCTAGTAAGCAACTCTGCTGTCCTGACCACAGTGTCAGTGTGTCCCTGTCCATGCACCAGCAGTGTTTGCTGGTGTGTGCCACAGTTATTAGAGAGAGAGAGCTGGCAGTGTTGTTAGTGTACCTAACATAGGCAGCCAGGTGAGTCTTGCCCACAAGCTGGTCCCCAGTCAGGAAGGTGTTGTGTGAGGAGGAGATGAAGTAGTGGCAGAGAGGCTGGCCCATGTCCTGGTACACGGTGGTGTGGCCCCGGTCGAACACACAGCAGTCCTTGGACTCCATGTACCGGAGGAACCCCTCAAAGGTCATGGCCCAGTCTGCCCTCGCTGCCGTGGGCCAGTGACAGGGGTGAGGGAAAAGTGAAATGTTCTCATCGATTAGTATCAGAGGCACATTAATCACTTTGTACTGTGTTCTGTTGGCGCCGGCAGTGAATGTCATGAATGCTCAGATGTTAGCACGTAATATTAATGTCAACGGCATCACAGCCTGTTTTTTGTTGTCATTGCTGCTTTCCTCTCTCTATTATCTGCGTGGAAGACATAATGTCACACCGCAGGCTCCAGGCATACGCATGCGGTCCACAGGGACCTTCATCTTTTGTGTCATCACAAACCCTGGCCTCGAGGCCTACTGCCGCATGCATCGCCAGAGCACTCTCTCTAACTTGCACTGATAGAATACGAGAGCTGTATATGATTCCCATGTGGTCATGTGACTTCATCATTCAAAGACTCCTCCACTTTTTAACGTGATGGGAGCGCAGAAGAACTAGCACTCCAGGGAGTATCTGATTCCCGGCCTGTCAATAATAATAATAACAATAATATTGCCCCATACTATAGGCTACAATAAGAGTGAATGGGTAATGTGAAGGAAAACAGAACAACACAACATATTTACACGCCCATAGAACAGCGCAACTGTCACTCACCTGTCTCATGGATCTCATATATGTCAATGAAATGCTCGACCGTTTCCTGAATGGCTGAGCCCTCCATCTACTCCTTGTGGAGGAAGCGGAGGAGGGAGCTAGCAGCCAGTGTAGCCTGGTCTGAGGTGTAGCATTTGTAGATGTGCTGGATCTCTCCTGGTGGGCAGAGGCATGGTTCTCTCCATCCTTCCTCTCCTCCTGATGCACCAACCTCTATACTCTACCCTCCTCTATGAACTAGAGAGCTGGAGAGGAGACAAGGTTTATGCTGCGTTCACATGGATTCAGGCAGACAGTAGACAGCAGACGGACAACACCTTCTGGACGGCACAAGAAAAACAAACAAACAGTCCAACGGAATGGCAGGACAGCAAAAGAAACACGCATGACGATATGTCTGTATGACTTTAGGATCAACAATGTTGGATTCAATTCACTTAAGTTGGGCTCCCTCAGTCAAGGCCTGGGAGAGTCACTAGAGGTCAGTAGCCTGACAAGATTGTTGTCTTCAAAGAATAAGAGAAGAACTAAAAGAAGTTTCTTCTTTCCACAGTCTTAGAGAAATCGTTTTCTATTTAAACCGTGCCGGCAGTGACTCCTCTGAATGGCTCAGAGGGAATAATGAAGAGAAATGCCAGCTCTTGTCTGAGATTCACAGATTCCTCCCACCATTCACCTGAACAGACCTGACAATGACTTTTGTCTTTTCAACTACTCCTCTCGCTCCCCTCCTTTCACACAAGAAGCATTAAAGTGAAGGGACGGGCTGTTTCACTCTCGGGGGAATACGATCCCCTTGTTCTGTCACCTCCAGTACACCATATCATCACTCCTCACTCTCATCAAACACTGAAGCAGCTTCTTCTCAAGGCCCCACCACCCCACACCACTATTATTACTGTTATTTCCACTAGACCTTCACACACACTCTCATTTCTGTGACTTTTTCCCTGGCTCTAGGTGTCTCACACTTGTCATTTGTTTACAGACCTAATGTGCCCCATCCTCCTGTGTCGCTGTCGCACACACACACACACACACACACCAAATAATTATTATACATAAAAGTGTTTATGTATATAATATGTATAAAGAGAAAATGTGTATTTACCCATGGTAGCCTACTAGCCTCGCTGAGCATCAAACACTCCTTTTTGGCAGCCCCCTGCTATGAACCCTAACGTGTGTGTGCCAAATATACCAAGTGTGTGTAGCTCTCAACCATGTCAATAGCATCACAACAGAATTCAGCTATTGCCAATATATTATCAATAAATATTATCATTAGATATCATTAATGCTTTGAATTGACATTAAACCACCTAATCCTGCAGGTTAAAACTCACCGTGAAATCCCAGTGAAACTCCAAACCTACCTCAGATATCGATTCCTGTGGTTGCTGCGAACTGTCCAAGATGGATCATTGTTTACTACAGTGTGCTGGGAGGAGATGAGCAGCTATGTGGCTCCAAATGAACAATCTCAGAACACAGATGACATCATAGAGGACAGGAGATTGGGGGGGGGGGG
>OMKN01056336.1:0-13778 GCA_900302345.1 Melanonus zugmayeri | reverse complement strand
GCTGATGGTGATGATGATGATGGTTACAGTGAAGAAGAGGGCAGGGCTTGGTAGCCGGCTGCCAAGTCCATTAGACGCATTACAGCTAACACTGTCATCGAAAGACACACACGCACACACACACACACACACACACACACACACACACGCACACGCACACACACACACACACTCTCACACTCACTTCTGTTTACAATCCTTAAAACCAAATGTTACATACTTGTTAGTTGGCAATCGATATGACAGTGGTTCACAGAAAAACATGCTCTGTTGATAACCCTCGAAACCTATTCCAAAGAATTGTCTCAGCGGAAGTCTTCTGGCTCTCATAGGAATACTAGTTGCTGTCCACCACGCTCACATGACCCTAATATATGACCTATCTCTCATTCTGTTCTCCTTTCCCAGCAGACACAGGATATGTGTGTCGGGTGGGGGGGGAGGACCTCATGGTGATGCATCCACAACATGTCAGGAAATGTAATGTCAGCCAATTCAATGAGTTTTAATGGGCAACAGAGAATCAGGGGATGCTAGGTTATTTATGTATTTATGGCAAACACCCTGATCGATATTAACCAGCCAGACTTTAATTAATAATCTACTCCATTAGATGAGTGGGCACTAATAATAGTGACTGGCTGTACATCGATACGTCTAATGTTCAAGTCAAAGTCTGGCAGATTTAGAGTAGCAGTGTGTTAAACTTACTGAGCATAGAAACCCCTGTACATAATCAATATGGTTTACAATGAACAAATGAGACCCTGTCGCTGCACTGACTAACTTTTAATGAATATATAGGATGAAATGAATCAATGAAATGTAGCCTCAGCATTCCTGGTTGGCCTTTACCAGTGCTTCTGAATCTCTGGTTGAATGTACAATCTGAATATGTTCTGATGAAGTTAATTCATCTTACCTGTGTTTATTTTACCTGGCTTCTCATTCTAGGTGAAGAAAAACAAATCTATAATACAATATAACACCACATAGTAAGCTTTGCATACTAGGCTAATTATGCCTATTAATGATTCATAAACAGCTATTCATTAGATTTATGATATAAATCTAATGAAACCAGGAAGAAAAACATTTCACAACATCTTGTAAAACCAGTGATGCATGTGCCTTCGCTCCTCTGTGCATTGTGTGCCACCTCTGGCTATAATTGTGATACCATATTTCCACTGCCTGCTTCCTTGACCGAGCCTAATAGACCAAGCCTAATAGCTGTGTGTGTGTGTGTGTGTTTATGTGGATTATGCATGGATGTAAAATGAGACTAAGCAAGTTGACTTGCACCCTCTTCACATCACTGAACAATATGTAAAGGCCATCCACCATTAAATGCCATTGTGCCCCCAGTATCCCTCACCCCCTTCAATGGTATTGTCTAATTTACGGGCTGCTCTACATATCGTCTAATGAAAGAACAACCACACACTCTCCCTAGTGAGGTGGCAGCCAAGTATGACCACACGAACCACCCCCACACACACACTTTAATACGTGTGGATATGTTGTCAGAGCATGCATGGAGACCGAGCTTCCTGGGGGCAGCTCGGTGGCTCAACCCACTAACACGCTAACCACGTAGACGATACGCCTTGTAGTGACCCAGGGTCGATTTCCACCTGCGGTCCTATGCTACATGTCATTCCCTCTCTTTCAACCCACTTTCCTGTCTCTCTCCACCTTCCTGTCCATAAAGGCATAAATAAATATATATATATATATATATTAAAAAAAAGAAGGGTTCTTCCTCCTTCCAGGACGGCTCTGGTCGGACACGGGAGCTATTACCATGCTGGCACCAGAACAAAGTGCCGTAACAGCTGCTTGGTAATACGCGTCCATAAATTCTGTGTTGATGCCTCAAGTCTCGCCTGTGCCACGAGCGCTGCCTGGCTTGCTCTTTCAGGGCGATGGAGCAATTATGTAAGAAGGCATTTCACACTGTTAACCAGATACAACAATGCAAAGTCTCTGGCTAATTATTTGCTTACTTCCTTTACTCTATTCAACTATTTTTCTTTCTCATGCAGGTATGATTTGGTACCTTAATTGGGTAGCTTTTTCTGTAGTGTTCTTTTTAATTCAAGCACATTTTGAGAATTTGAGTATGTGATAAAGTTGGACGACATAAGATACAGTTAGTGTTCTGGTGAAATCATATGTTGTAATTCTATTTTGTATTTGTATTTGGTATTCTTCATATCTGAGTAGCTAGTCATATTTCCTTATTGCTCTTGTTATTGTATCGCTCTAGCGGCTGTCAATGCAGGGTTTGCTGCTCATACTCAACACATGAAACATTATGTCCTCCAAGTACTTAGCGTTGTGTGACAGACAGAGCAAACACTCATTGTCCCCAAGGCTTTTCATGACTTCACATAAAGGATAAGTATTGTCCGTAAGGCTTTTCACAACTGAACATAAAGGGTATTTAGTTAGATGTCTCCAGAGAGAGCATGATTGGCTGGGAGCCGGGCCAGGCTTTCTTCACCGACAAGACTGGCATCCAGGCAACTGTCTGACTGCACCAGAGAAATGCTTGCAGTTGTCAAAAGAAGAGTCATTGATGAACAAACTGGGATCCCTACTCTGCCAGATAAGTCAATAGTACTCCCCGGAATGGCCCTGTAAGTATATCAACACTTCAATAACAAGCTGGGATTTCTTTGTGAATCAAGCCTGTAACCCAGGATATAAGTCAAGAAAGAGGTGCTGATGAAAACCTCAGGGCACATGAAGAAAGCCATGCACGAAGAAGCCTAATAGCAAACTGGTTTTGTCCAAATAGTTTCTGGTTCTGAACGTCCTTCTCTATGGTTCAAAGTATGAAGAGACATGCTCATTGGTCTATGGTGATTTGTGTGTCAGGTTTCAGGTTAGTTATAATAATCCCTAAAATCCTTAATCCCTCAAAACTAGGCAACAGGGTGAAATACAGAAGTCCAATTTCTGAATGAATGCTGACACACACACACACACACACCTCTTCCAGGTTTCTCCCAAGGGTGTTATACCTTGTCGGTATGTCACATGACCACCGGGTCCCTGCTGGAGTTCGCTTTCCACGTAGTAGCTTTTACCCTGTGTGTCTCAACACAAAGCAATACCGGCAATAAACAAGCCGTGCAGAGTGTTGGGTGGCTTGCCTTTGTATGATGTGAAAGGCTGACCCTGCACTTTTACTGCACAATGACAGGAGGCGGAGACTAAATATCAGAAGATTTTGGAGGCGTGTGTGTGTGCGCGCGCGTGTGTGTGTGTGTGTGTGTGTGTGTTGTTTTTGTCTGGTTAGCGTCTTTGTTTAGTCTATTACACCTTATACTTGGCTTGCAAACTTTGAGGCTACTATGATGTTTCAGTCTAATATTCAAACGCAAACGCATGCTTATTAATAAAAGGATTAACCCAAAAATAGTTATGTACGTGCATATAGGCTTAGATAGATGCTGCACATCACCTGCAAATTCATTTTTAAATGAAAAATAATGGTCCGTGATAACAAAAAACAAAAACACACCATTGAGTTCAGTTATGAGCATCTGACTGACTGTTGGTGAGCTTTCGCCGTGCTACGCTACAGCCGTTGCCAAGGCTCCCGAGTACGAGCCGCTCCGCTGCGGAGACGCGCTTCTATCTGTACAGTATCTAGACATGGCGGCGGACCTACACCCCGAGTGGATATCGTGTCTTCCCCCTTCTTGGAGTTACGGGGTAACGCGGGACGGACGTGTCTTCTTCGTAAAGTAATTATTCACGGACCGGGGGAAATTGGCAAAGTAATCCCCGTTTACTCTGTCCGCTTTAAACGTGTAACACCGTTTCCCCATTTCTCACCCAACAGCGAAGAAGCCAAGAGTACAACCTGGCTGCACCCCGTGAGCGGCGAGGCGGTCATCACCGGGCACAGGAAAACTCCAGGTACGGTGTTGTTATATCGACGACTGGCTAAGTCTTTGACGGTATATATATATATATTTTTTTTTTGGCTCAAATTATTACACTCAGTATAGACACACCGTTCGTCCCGCTCACCGCGACACTTGTAGCGGCATCAGAATAACACGTTCCCGGTTGAAGCCAGGGTAGATGTAGAGATGCGTGGTGTCGCGCGGACTTATTTGGCGCTCGCGCTGTCAAAAGAAGCATGTGGCCTCTCACCGCCTCCGCCTGTCCATCGCGTTCTGTCACTTTGTGATGTTCTCTCCTGAAGTTGGTACACACGGTAAAAACAATGTTTACACCCGGGTAGACGTAGGTACACACGAGGAAGATTCAATTCTTTAGAGGACACCCGCACACGTGTCTATATAAAATATGAACGTGGTCTGAACACTATGAACGTCTGTAGTTTATATAGTTTATCGTGTCGGCCTACTGCTGGCTTTAAGCGGCGGCATTGGGGTCGTTTGCTTTGACCGTTTATCCAGCAACAGCTGCTGAATAATGGTGGTAAATATATCGCTTGTTTAGCTATGTCATTCCACTTCAACGCCAAAAATATAATGTAATGGTTCATAACGCTATAGTGAATGCTACAACCGAATTCCCCTGGGCTACATATTTGTTAACAAACAAACAAAAATCACCGCAGCGCTTTTTTAGTGCACTGAATATTTTGACAGCCAGCATGGCAAGGCAGTTCATTCACCATTTTCTCTCTCTCTCTCTCTCTCTCTCTCTCTCTCTCTCTCTCTCTCTCTCTCTCTCTCTCTCCCTAAAAACAGACCTACCGACTGGGTGGGAAGAAGGATACACATTCGAGGGAGCGCGATGTTTCATCAAGTAAGTCTGAACACATTAGGTCCCTCCTCATCATCATTAGTTTGTGTCACACTAATTCATACAGCATTCATAACACCCCCGAGCCTACAGAGCAGCACGACCACAAGCGTTTCATTTCAAATGGGGATCGTCCTGTATGGCTTTGACTAGGGACCTTTACAGCTCTGTATTTGCCTGCACTGCACTCTGTCAAGTTAATCATTGCACGGACACTCCACATATATTGGGCAGCAGGCAAAGTGTAGCCTACTTCCCCCCCCAAGACTTTCAAACTTTGCTCTACCCCTTGTTGATCCTCTCACTCAGCTTGCCAGTAGGCCAGTAATGTTTAAATCACAGTATAAATGGATGATATTTTCACTTTAAGTTTGCTAGTTATTCCCCTCTCTCTAATGTTCAAAGTACATATGAGCCACATTTATCTGGTTGACCGACATGTTTCAGACATTGTCCTTCCTACTATACCGCCTGCTCTTTTGATAGCGTTCGCCATGAAGGATTATCATTGTCAACACTGGTTCTTCAGCTGCTGCTGCTGCTGCTGCTGGGAATAGATGAGATTAAAATCCAACATATTGTTCCAAACGCATTTCACCGTAGGCCTTTAGAGCCTACGTGTGGTTCTGTTTGACGACATACAAAAATGCCTTCTCCGTAAAACGCTAAGAGAGATCGCAGTATGTTACCCTACATAATAATGTTGTTTTTGTCCTCCCACGTCCCCATGTCTGCATGGCACACTGGAGCAGATTTAGAGAACCATGTGGAGGGTTTTCAGTCTGTGAGAGGGGGAATCAATAATGTGATATTCCCATTCTTAATCACCGATTCCCCGCCCGGTGCAAAACACGCACAGCCAACCAGTCTGACATTAATTGAACGTTGTGTGTCTGCCACACTATTCAGACTTGCATGGGGATGTTGTCCGTGGTAGACATTGCAAACAACACATTGAGTCAGTGTAAATAATGACAAGGTGCCATGGGGATTCCTTCAAGCTGTTGGCTGTGCAGACAATGTGTCGTTTGTCTGAAGGATAGGGGAGGCTGCACTTGGTTTGACCCGAGGGTCGTTGTAGTACCCGGGAACCTGGTTTAACCTCAGTGTTGTCACCACAGGCCACAGCCGTGTTTGCCTAGCGGTGACTCATGGGCACAACATACACAGCCTGTTGTCCCTTTGCTGGTTCCCCTCTGTTGGTTTACATTGCAATGCAGGTATCCATAGGGCAGGCCCCAGTCTTTCTATGAATAGCCTCAGGCACGTACATGTACCTGGTCTGTGGCACTATCAATTAGGGCTGGGCAATATATCGATGTTATATCAATATCTTGATATGAGTCGTCTTAGATTTTGGATATCATAATATATAACATAATTTTCCGAACTTACCAGACTGTTCTAGATGTTCTATTATTTGCCTTTACCCACTTAGTCATTATATCCACATTACTGAGGATTATTTATCTCATTGTGTAAATATTTTTTGAAAGCACCAATAGTCATCCTTATTGTCGCAATATCAATATCGAGGTATTTGGTCAAAAATATAGATATTTGATTTTGTCCATATCACCTAGCCCTAATTGCTATACTTGAAACTGTTTTACCTTTTGATATTTTACATTTTCATATTGTAGGCTAGACCTATATTTCTTTCACTATGGAGAAAGTATTTTAGTATTTAATTCACACAGGAGTATACAGAAATAGGCTTTACCATGTGGTTATTTTATATTATTTATTGAATTACCATGCTATATCGTGATATCATTATCGGTATATTAAATGACCTATATCGGGATAGAAGATTTTGGCCATATCGCCCAGCCCTACTATCAATGTAGTTGGAACATGCAGAGATTTTTTTTGAATCTTCAATATACTTCGAACATGTGTCTAAGGTGTTTGATGTTTGTTGTTTGTTGCTTGTTGTTGAATCATCAGTCCAGTGTGACTGAATTGAATACGATCATTGTTCTAATATGGCTGGTGTTGACATAACTATCTCTGACATCCTCTGAAAATCCTCCAAAACCACTTATTTTAATGACAGACAGAAATGTCTTGGCCTATCCCTAATTGTGAACACGGTAACGCTGTTCAATAATATTAATAGCATTTTCAGTTTTGCTTACACTTCGTTTTTATTTTTATTTTGAATCTTGTTGACAACTAGACATCCAAATGTATTTTTTTGAAAAACAACCCATTCTAAGCCAAATCCAAGCCATATGACTGCACTTGGATCCATATATGGGCTAGCTACGTAGCTTTAGCTGTTACTGTTGAGTTACACAGCATGGGCGTCAATGAGCAGATTGTGCTGACATAGCCTCTCCCTCTGATTGGATGTGTTCTTGATGGGGAGCATGTGGAGGTCCAGGTTGCCGGTGTGATAGTGTGTGATGAAGGCCCGGCTTGTCCGTGAGATTTGATTAGTTTATGGGATTGTGAACTCTGAATGAACAGAGGTCGGTGCAGATGTTTAATCAAATCAGTCCCTGTGAGTCTACCTTTGCAGTCCGCCACTTCGTTTCCGGGTAATTTGTGGGTGGCCGGGTGGCAAAACGGCCTCTAAGCCTTTTAGTTTTGTGGAGAGGCTGTGTCAACTGCTAACTTCCTCCTGGGCTAGTGGCTAAGGTACGAGGTGTACCTTAGCCACTAGCCCAGGAGGAAGTTAAAAATCAGTGAACTATGACCTTGCAATATCACCCGCCCAGAGTGCAATAATAGAGAGTGTTTTATGAGTAGCTTGTTACGACATCACAAGAGTAGGTTTGTCCTAACTTTATTGCATCAATGTTATAGGAGTACACACACACACACACACGCAAACACAACCGAGAGGCATGCCAGGAAAGACTGGACAGTGAGATAGACATTGATCAATGTCTATCTAAATTAAACAAAACATAACACAAATGAAAGGGTTAGTAAATACAAAAACTAATGTTCTTTTTCTATTAATCATATACCTAGATACATAACTTTCCAGATCGTTTCTGTGTGATTTGCACGTTTAGCAGATCAGCACTAAGCTTTACGCTGAAATACACTGCAGCTGAATGGCATTTGTTTTTTGAACTAGTGCAAAACCAGGATTGATATAGATAACACAATGAAGTGGAAAATATGTGTTATTGTACGTTACCTTTCTATGTCTGTGTCATTGGTTGTAATGGTAGAGACTAATGGTAGAGAATGGATGTTTTTTTGAATGAGACTTTTTCCTCTCATCTTAGGCTGTCTTCTACTATACATTCTACACTTACTTTCCTGAGCTTTGAATGGCTCAAGTCATTATTGAGATCAGGACACGTCTTGGTTAGCTTAGATTTGTGCATGTTTGCAATCAAGGAATATGGATTCATCAAGCAGGCAACAATGGATTGATTATTGATATGGTGATTTACATGACTTACATCATAGTTTGAAATGCGTTGGGTGTGGTTAAAGGTGCAATTTTTAAGATTTGGCCAACTGTCGAATTAGTCCTCCACAAAATAGGGGGCAGCATATTACCAGAAAGTTGTGGTGCCCACCCCTATTGTAAGAAACAAGGAAATGCACAGTCCCTCCCCCTTCCCCCTCACCCCATCACCTGACTGAATATAGCGTAAAGCTTACTGTTTACAATGAATCTGTGCTATGGCGTCGTCAAGTTTCGTCAAGTTTTCTCCTCCTTTAAGTTAGAGCCAACATTACATTTTTCAGTGTACTTTTGACATGATTGACAAGAGGTTAGAATACGGACGCTGTAGTGACGGCAATTGCCTCTTGAGGTACAAAGTGGTGTTACAATACATAGACATCTTTGACGTGACGTCAAAACTGTCATTTCTTCACATTCCGTTGATAATAGTAGTTCATTTTTGAATGTTTTTAAACTAATAATCTTGCACATTACACCTTTAAGGTCCGACTATACAGTATCTTTAGAGGACTTTGACAGACCTTGATTGGCTATTGGACATTTAGGTACATTTATATTTACTTTCTTGTGTTTTTGTGACTTTTCTGACTGTCTCAGAGCTTAATTCAAGATTAATTTGTCATGGAAAAATGAACACAACATGAGATCATGTAAGCAGTACTCCATGTTCAAGTTCATGAAGATGGAGGCTAACAATAACCAATACACTCTTCCAAAATGTGTGCTGTGTTGGGATGAATAGATAACAAACCTTAGCATAACGCCCCAACGCCTATGTACTGTATACTAAGCCTCTCATCATGTTCGGGAATGGCGGACTCTAGCTTCAATGTGAATGCTTTGCAGTCCTCACTGTTCATCTCTCCCCAACCTGTGCCCTTGTTGCTTCATAATCCCTCGAATAATAACACAGATTTCACATTGTTACAACAGGCGCCATCTCAAGACAGGGACTGTGCTTTTAAATGTTCAGACAGACTGCTGGCCAATTATCATGGCTGTATTTTGGTTCATCTCCTTGTGACACGGCTCTTCAAGGGTATTTTTTTCTCTTTCCTGACAACCCCTTTGTGTAGCCTAACTTGCTACATCAAACAGTCCACCAGTCTAGTGCTGAACCATGATATCATTAGGTTTTGTATTTTTCCGGCTGCTGAATTATGCATCGTAGACCACAGGAGATGATGATGATGATGATGATGATAATGATGATGTCAATTGGGGCCAATCTTTGTTAAAAGTCTCTGTAGTGACTCACTTATATCTCGGGCAGTGCTTTGAATGCCCACATTATCAGTAACACTTCCTGGGTGGTTGTGGTTGTTGCTGCTGCGTGGATCAATATTGAATCCTCCTATTGAACAACATGAATTACTATACTCAAAGCATTATAGTTTAATTTAGTTTATTGCTCAGTCAATTGGTGCTCTACTTGTCATATTCACTTGTGCTTAACTGTATTGGCATTTGGCGTTATGTGGTTGGCATTTAGGATATCTGCCGAGGGCATTGATTGAAAGAGACATGCCATTGACCCGAGAGAGAGGAGGCAATTGCGTGTGGAGGCCTATCAGACAGCTTGCACTGTCTTTATTTTAAAGACTTGTGGTTCATTCCGATAGGAAGCACAGAGGAAAGGACCGTGCACAGCTCTTTGCAGAGTTCCAAGCCCTTGCTCTGTTACAAAGTGTTGCTGGTCAGATTTATGATTGAATGATGTATTTGATGTTTAATGTATATTTTTCTTAAAGGAACAATATGCAATATTTGCTATTTTAAGCTAGCTTCAGTCACCCTCGAAAAGCCAGGCTTGCTGAAAAAATGTAACATGAGATTTCTCTACGCTGCTGCAGAGTCAGAGCAATTAACCTAGATCCCTGTAGCCTTAAATTAGCATATGACATAATAATGTGTTCCCTAACCATATTGTACCTTTGTACCCAAGTGTTAGGGCAGATTTGATAGTTGCTAGGGTGTTCGACTCCCAGCTAAAAGGTACTGGGTTCGATCCCCAATATCAGAAGTTTACCTGGTCACCTGGTCTTCCTTCATAAGGGGAGAGGATCGAATGACTGTGGATGCTGACTCACTGACTCTCTCTCACACATACAGCTCACTCATGTGTGAGACATGATGCAAGATGGGAAACGGTAGATTTGGGTTTGTGGTTCATAAATCCTGTTTGTCTGTCTCTCTAAAGCATGAGGAGGGGGAGGAGGAGGGGCGGGGGGGGCAGAGAGACAGACAGACAGACAGGCAGGCTGCTTTGAGCTGCTCAGACAGCTCTCACGTATTTAAGTCTCTGTGGGGGTCTCTGCCATCTGGCTTGTACCTCGAGCAAACTGTGTGTGTGTGTGTGTGTGTATGTTGTACATTAAGTGGTGTGTGTGTGTGTGCGCTTGTGTGTGTGTGCATGCGTGTAAGAGAGCTTCTGATCTCAATGGCTGCCCCAGGTGCTGATTACGGCAGTTTTCTCTGGGAAAAGGCGACTCGGGTCAGCTTCCGGGATCGGCTGTTTTTAATTCCTTCTAGAAAGCTTGGCCACCATCAAAGAAGTGCCTTATTGCTATTTGCATCATGTATTAAGAATCGAATAGGTCAGTACTCCTCTCTCAGACCTACTGTGTGCTTACATGGAGATTGAAAAGTCATCCACCATGACTTGGTTGGTTGTTTTGCTGTGATGCGTCACTGCTCCCGGTTGTAGGCTCTCCCATCGCTAGCGTACAGCCACAGCTCAGAGTCTGCAGGGTCCTTTAACGGGTCCTTTACTAGTAAGCCAGTGAGCCATTTCTGCTCAAGCATCAGCTATTTAGTTTGTAGCTCAATGAATATCGTAATTTTTCATATTAAATGCTGTGTTACCATTAAATGTAGACCTAGTGAGGAGGAAATAGCCTACGATAGTTCTTTGGTTTTAAAGCCTCTTAAGTGTGTGGCATCTATGATTTAATGCTGAGAGAGCTGTTGAACTGCAAAGTAATCCTTCGTGTAATCTGCCATGAGCCAGGCACTCCTGATGTTGGGCCAAGCGTAGTCTTCATTCAACTGCATTGATAGTAGCTAGCTGCCCTGCCCACTAGTGTGTGACTGGTAGCTGGAAATCTTGGTCTTCCAGCAGGTGATGACTTAAGCACACCAGGAATACAACTCTGTAGTATACCCAGCAAACACACTTTTGGAGAGTAAAGATATGTACGTTTTCCTCCCCCTAAACCTTTTTTCCACTTTCCCTAACACTGCACTTTATCCATTATTACTTTAGTACTAAAGTACTTTATTTAGTTATTATTCATTTTTTTAGATGTTGGCTTATAACCAGATAAGACAGATTAGACTAGTCAATGGATCTCAAGATATGTAACACCTTTTTCTAGTACCAATCTGATCCAATGAAATTAGCTGTATTTGTTTTTTTGTGATCAACAATTTTTATTTTAGAAAATACAGAACAAACATACAAACAGGGCGGCACATTAACAGTAATGTTTGGCAAACTGAATAATAGAAAAAAGTGTTACGGAGTAGAAACCGAGGCATTACAAAATAAAAATAAGAGACATATTCCTAAGCAGAAATCAAATAACAGTAGACTGAAAAGAGGAAAAACAGCCAGTAAAACCAAACCATGTATTGTATACAACCATCCATTTCTACTAACCGCAAAAGCTGGCCCGCACCCGGTCACACATTACTGGGTATGAGGGATTGTGGGAGGGGGTTGAGCCCTCCTTGTAAGGTATTCCCTTATGGATACAGCTATGCTTGACCATGCCTGCACAGTAGCAGGCTTGGCTTTATTGAGTCGAGCCGTTGTACACTCAAGAGACGCTATACTCTGGTAGGACTCCATCCAGCATTGAATCAAAAGAGATTGGGATTAAACCACCGTGACAGTATGGTCTTTTTCGCTGCTGTAAGGCCTGCCAGCTGATTTAAGTTGAGAGACAAAGACGAGTCGTCATTGAAGGTTTTTCACGGGTTATAGTATACTAGTAGTATACACTCATAGTTTAGTGCTGCACACGTATTAAATCACTGTGTACCGCTCTGTCAAAGAGATTCATAGTGCAGGGCAGGGTCCAAAATTAACACCTGCCACCAGCCAATGGCAGATAGATTTGACCATTTGACAAGTTAAAAAATCAGGGTTACATATTTAAACAATTTCTTGGCAGGTAAAAAGATAAAATTCTAAAATACATCTGGGACCCTGCAGGGTAAAACCTTGAATATACTGTATAATCAATGGCCAATTTTTGCATGTATTCAAAAGTCACCTTGAAATAATGACATTTTCATGGCATATATGCTCATTGGCTAGCGAGGCTAACCTGTGTGCACTAATGGAATCTCATTATTTTCACTCTCCCACTCTGTCATCCCTGTGAATGGAGTCTTGGAGATCAATTAAGCTGTTAAATAGGCACCAGGTTCCTGCTGTGCCAAGGTGAGCTGTACGTACTCCGCCCCACCCCCCTCCCTCTATCGCTCTCTCTCTCTGTTCTCTCCTGGCTGTCTGATTCTGTCTCAGTCCAGCAGACTCCGTGAGCACCGGGGCCAGTTGTTGTCCAGATGGTCTGTAGTGATTAGGGGGCTCTTGGAAGCCATCACTCTGCTCAGATGCTGTGCAGCTGTGGGCTTTTTCTGAGTGCTTGTATAAAACATCAGCGGAGGACTCTGGAGTTAGTCGGGTACTGTTTCCTGAAACAAATTGTTACAAATGTATCACTCGCCATTTATCTTCATCTCAAGCCAAACCAGGAGTGGGGTAGTCATTTCGTTTCTCAATAGCCTTCCGTGGAAGAAAGGAAGGAAGAGAGAGAGAGAGAGAGAGAGAGAGAGAGAGGGATAAGCCACCCACAGTAATGTGTCTCCCTGTTCTCCAACAGGATGAATGGGGTAGTACAGTGCTACGTTGATATACTGAACACTGCCCAGTTTTTCATTTAGCAGTAGCAGCAGCAGCAGATGCGTTAACATCCTAGCTCCCCTGCCTTTGGTTTATGCCTCCCCTCTGCTCTCATAACAGTCACCCTCCCCTTTCTCTCTCTCTCTCTCTCTCTTTCTCTCTCTTACTCTATCTATGTCTCTCTCTTTCACTTTCCCTCTCTCTTTCTCTCTCTCTCGCCCTCTCGCTCTCTATCTGCAGCGACTGGGAATGCTATGCTATCACCAAGACATTGTTCACTGGCCTATACGTTTTTTAATCCTCATGCAAATCCCTGTTCTATACGTCCAACAGGCTCACTGACAGGCAGCACAAATGTATTGTCGCCTCTGGCCTTTGATGTTTCCCTTGCTCAGAGAGAGAGTCAGCGAGACAACGGGAGATTCTCAATAATTGGTGAAGGGAAAAGTCGGCCGGTATGTCGATTTGTCAGTCTCTTATCTTTTCGTAGACTAATCTTCCTGAGAAACACCAGGCATCGTCGTGATATGTTTACATTCTGACAAGGCTGTTCATCTTTGTGTGGACTTGAAGGAGCCAGATAGAGATAAAAACAGGGTGTTATGGGGGGGGGGGGGGGGAAAAACCCCG
>OMKN01056333.1:4931-20050 GCA_900302345.1 Melanonus zugmayeri | reverse complement strand
CCCCCCCCCGAGTCTAACGAGTCTGACTCGGGCCAGGTGAGGCTGCTTAAACCAGCCACCCACACTCTCACAACATGCCTTTTCATGAACTACATGAACAGTAGATTGTAGATTCTAAATGTAATGTTAGACCACACAAATGCAAAATGCAATACAAATATTTGTATTGATTGATTTAAAATAATCATATTTTGGCAATATCCCCATAATGTCCCTGTAGAACTATAGTGGAACAGAGAGAAAGTTCAATAGCTGACATTTAAAAGACAGGGTTTCCTAAAAAGCAAGCACTCATGCGGTCATAATGTTTGGAATATTTGATATAGGGTCATATTTTTTTTGGACTGTGTTAGAAAGATATTGGATATTCAACAGATATTCGTGATCTGTAATAAAGCGATCTAAAGCGAAAGGGACAATCAGCAGTGAAAGTCCCAGTGGGTCTAGCCGTGTTAGCTGATGGGCTACTGAAATAATAGCACTAAACCAGGGAAAACAATGAGGCGATTCCCGGTCAAGTCCCGGCGTGTCTGGCTACCTGACATGCTTCAGAGAGGAGGAGGCCAACCGGTGGCCACTTAGGAGACATCGGGCCGAGATAAGAATAATGCAGTATTTCCCCTACGGTTGTTTATCATCGCCTTTAGAATCGGCCCACATTTCTGCTTTCAAGTCTCCAGAGAGACTCGAGTCTCAAAGCAGTCAAGTCTTGAGTAAGTCAAGAATTATAAATTATGAAGCCTTCGCCACAACGGACATTAAATAAATACATTTTTCATTCACAATTGTTCTTTCACTGCAGTGCAGTAGTCCACTTCAGTTACTTTCAACTAACCTTAGGCTACATATACCCATATACCACTTGACTAGTTAACTGCTGAGCGGGTTAGGCTAGCTAAAGCTAACTTTTGCTGAAGTTAGCTAACGTTAGCTAACTACAGACCGAGAAAATACCACCTGTCACCTAGAATGTTGGCATTTTAAGTCGGTTTTCAACTAACTTAAGTATTTAAACTAAAAATAACCAAATGATTGCTACAGTAACATTAGCTAACTAGCTAATGTTACTGTAGCATTAGCTAACTAGCATTATATGGGAATGTGATTAGCTCCGTCATTCGGTTCAAACTCATTAAGAATTTATTTTTTCCAGCAAGTGTAGGTCTACCAAAGCAACCTAGCAGCAAAAATAATGCATTGAGATCATTTGCAAATACGTTTTTATCAAACTACTTAATGATTTATAATAACACATTGAAATCCTCACCAAAAATGAGCAAGCGAACCTGTCCAACCTGTTAAATTTACATTAACCTAATGAGTTAAACATATGTATACTTAGAAACATGTTATATTTAACTAAAGCCAACATGGTTGTTTTATGAGGAACCAATTAGTGCCCATAAGCAGTTCTCTTGCCCATAAGAGTGGAAGGAAAAGAGATATTTTTGTGTTTGTTCTCTAGGAATTCCCTGGTGGTCGATTGATATGAAATAAATTAGGGTGAAAAAAAAATGGCTGAGGAAAAAATAATGAAACTGATGATTGCAGGGACACAGGGGCGCCATCGTAAATACATCTCTTAACTTAATCTCTCTCACACTCACGCTCACACACACGCGCACGCACACACAGGCGCAGACACACACAGGCACACACACACACACACTCATTAGTCTTATTTCTGAGCTGTCATAACACAGCAAGAAACGAACGCAGTGGTCTGTAATTATTCAACACCATGAGTCAGGGCAATGAAAGTTAAATTGCTATATAGTAGACATAACACACACAAACACACACACACACATGCAGTCACGTACAAACACAAAGTGTTATCTCTTCACCTCTAGGGCATGTACTTCCAGTGTAGTCTGGAGTCATTATAGTCGTGCAGTGAGGAGGGCAGCTGTAACCTGCGAATAGAGGTCCTATCTCTCCAGGCTAGTGTCATGTATATGAAACCATATGAGTATCTTCAAATTGTCTCACTTGTTCCCTTGTTCCCTGTTACGCTCCACGTAGTTTTGTTTTGTATGTTTGGTGTGTTTCTATGTTTTCCCGCATCACTCCAGCAGGAGGCCTCCTTCACCCTTCCGTTGCTGCACCTGTACCCCATCACCTCAATCAACTGCTGGCCCGGTTCAGCGAATCAACTCATCCTCTGTTGTATTTAAGTTGTGTATTTGTTCTCCTTCTTTCTCTTCTTCTCCATTCCTGCCCACAGCAGCATGAGCTGTTTTTGTTGGTTTGTTGCAGGTTGTGTTGTTGATTTTCATTTGTTTAAGGTAAGATGGGTTTGGTAATTTAGTTTTCGCTCATTTTTGTTTAGGATTTATGATTTATTAAACAATTTATTAAGGAAGTCTAGGCTTCGACGGCCACATATGTGGTTGGCCCTAGGCTCCTTTTTGTTTGTGGACCAACCCATCAAACCTGTTGTATCTTGATTATCGTTTGGTTGGAGTAACCAACAAAGGGAAAAATAAAACCATTGAACACCATTGTTTACTAGTGTTTCTTCTCTTTAAGTTATGTTACTGGCCACATAGTGAGCCTTTTAAGAAGGGCCATAACATTCCCTATTCCACATAGTGAACACTACATATTATACTACTTGGGGAATACGCATATGGGGAATTTTGATATTAATTATGTGCCGGAACTCCATGTATCGGTCGCATAAACAAGCCGACTCACGTTTGCATAAAGAACCTGTGTGCCAGACCGTCTCTATTGGATGAATCCGATGACAATAAAAACCACTATGCATCATGGGATAAAGTGTGGAAATATGTTTCAAGAGTGTGCACATTTTTGCACATATTGTTATGACCCATGGTCATATTTATGAGTTTGTGCTAATGTCCCTCGCTCTGTTTGTGTTTCTTTGTGTGCCACTGTTTTCGTGTTTGATTGTTAATTTAGTTAATTGGGTGTTTGTGGGAGTGTGATTGGTTGGATGTGTGGGGTGTGGTCTCTGCTGATTGGCTTTCCAGATGGCAGCTATGTCAGCAGTGGACCACACAACTGTGGCCACTTCCATCTCAGCAATGTCCTGTGTGTTAGTTTGGTTCAGAGTGTTATTTTGTAAGTACAATTGTATTATATATTTCAATTTGACGTTTCATTGCAAAAATGCTAATTTCTAACTGGTTTCAAAATAAGAGACAAAACAACACAGGTGGAACAAAATGGAACTCAAAACCAGTAAAATTGTTGTTTGGGCGATTGCCACAGGTCAAATAATCTTGGACCGGTTGTTTGGTATTTGTATGTTTTATTCATATTATTTTGGAAATTGTTTCTTTGAGACACAATCTTTGTTTTAAAATGAGGACAGAGGTAGCTTCCGCAAAGAGATAAGAGGGATATTATTCAGTTATTCAATTAAATACTCCAAAACTTTTAAAAGGTTAATTTGAAGATTTAATAGGTTGAGTATTTCTGCAGATGTTGGTAAAGCGACAAAAAGTAGTTTTCTTAATTTTAAGGACTACTTAAAAAAGCAGTTGTACATCTAATTGGAAATGGAGCATAGTCACAGCCAAGGCTACCAGTAGTTAGCATTAGCCAAAGCTAAAATTAACTAATGTTAGCCAAGGCAACTAGTAGCTTGCCGAGGGCACCGGGTATGAAAATCAGGCTTGTTATGCAGCGATGCAAAATCCCTCAAAACCTATAAATAAATCAGTAAATGTATTATGTATGCATACGTTGTGTGTATTCATCAATAGAAAATTACAAAATCTAATTTCTACTTGCATTGGTCCAAGTCAGCCATTCTGTATCCATTCGTCCATTCATTCATTCATCCAGACATTCATTAATTTTAATTAATGAATTCATGCATTCATTAATTCATTTGTATGGAGAGAGATTTGTCTCATAATTATTAATACTAATAGGAGACAACTTGTGTCTTGTAAAAGTGAACTTGTGTCTTTTGACATTTGTGAGTACGATTTGTACAAATGCATACATATTTATGAATCCAAGTTTTACATTTTGCACAAATACCTAAAGTAATTTGTTTTTCCCTATGTCCATATGCATTAGTTGCAATAAGACACTGTCTGCTTTGTGAATCAAGTGACAAGTGAGTCTTTTTCTCTTTTGAATTTCATGACAGTTTAGCTAGCGTTATTTGCTGGAGTAGTAAACTAATAGTTTCAGTATATAGTCTGTGGTTGGGGTAGCGACCGCGATGGTCTCATTGTCAGGGCTAACCCACGGCCTAACAATAGCTATTGTGTATTAACAAAATAAATATATATAATTAAAATTAATTCATATTTTGGGGCGATTCGCTCTCAAAATAAAATGTTTTGTTAGTGCCATCCCCGTTTCCCTGGAAATAGCTAGCTAGGGGTGAAAAACACATAGCCACATGTGATTTTGCACATGTGAAATTTAGCATGTGAAATTATGTTAAAATTACATGTGAAATATGTGGTTTGGGAAAATTTTTGCGGTGTAATGTTTATGTGAAATCCATGTGAAACCTAGAGAAAAAATCATCAAACGTGCCTTTTCTTTCGTGCACGCGCAACACAGCGTTGTGCGGCAAGTGAGTGAGCAGCAACACAGCGACGCCGTCTAGTGTGCCTGCGCCGGTGGAGCGCCTCTCTAGCCGGTGCTTTTACTGCAAGAAGGAACAGGTTGTCTGCCAAACGATTTGAGAGACTCCTCCTCATGAGGTAGAACCACTGCTTTGGTGATAACGTCAAGTAAACTGGACTAGTAGTTTAATATAAAACCATGGTTTGGTGATAACTGTAGCGCCCCGCCTCAGTTATCCTTTTGCGTTATCTTGTCTTATCTTTTGTTTCCATTTGTGTGGCCAGCAGGGGGAGCAGTTGAGGTCATTATGTGGCCGATTGAACACACCTGTGTTCAACAATATAAAAGGTTGATCAAGGCTGCACCTGGCGGCTTGCCTTGGAAGATCCACCTGGAAGAGGATCGAAGAGTTTTTGTAGCCATTCAAGCCTAGCCATTCAAGCCTAAGGCCTAGGGCCTGGTGTTGTATCTTATTGTAATAAATACTTTTTCGCCGATTTTTGGGTGGATTCCACTTTTGTGCCGACCGGGAACATAGCAGATTGGTGGCAGTAGTGGGATCCTTTTTTTTTGGTGTGGTTGATTTTGCATCATTGGTGTTATCGGGAGTCGTGAAGAGAAGCTCCGCGGTAAACATTTGTTTGTTTGGATCGTGATGTGCTCAGTTGCGTTCTTGACAGTCCTAACAGTATTACAGGCTGTTGGAGGGGGTCTGCGGTATTGTGCATTTCTTTACATCATACTCGTCCTCTCTCTGGTTACCCTGGCTATATGTCTGCTTCTGAGATAGTCTTTGAAAAACCTTGCAAAGAAGAAACGCCTTGTTGTTCGGTTTAGTCATTGGATGATTCATGCTTCTGGCATCATCTCAATTTCCCCTTTGGACAAGTTGGATCAGGACCTTCCCTTACTGGCCCCTGTTCTACCTGATCACGTCCATGTTCACTGAGCCCAGCCGCATACTGTCTGAGGGGGCTAATGGACATTGATGTTTTTAAATGAATGAAAATGAACACATTGTAGATAATGTTCATGTTATGTGACCCTTTAACTGTGGGCCCGTGGTGTTTTCTTAGACGCATAGGTATTGATTAAAGTAAGAGGGTTCAGGAATCCGTTTTGTTTAGTGTAAATCGTGTGCCGTAAATTGTGTGCCGTGTAGGTGTGTATATTGTACAACAAGTGTATATTGTTTAGTGATGTCTTTATGTTGCCTTTTTTATTTTTTTTTTTTAAAGACAAAACCATTTTATTTTGTAAAACGCTTATAAACGCTTACCCAGGAGCAGTTGTCGTCGTAGTCGGAGAGGAGCTCCACCGAGCCCTCGCTGCTGAACTGCAGCGCCTGCTTGGTCTGTATTCCCTGGTGCAGTGGGGAACAGGAGAAGGGGTCATAGGCGGGCTGTTCCGGGCGCAGGCGAACAGGCTTGCCTCTCCGCTTCTTAGCCAGCAGCAGGTAGGTGGCTGTGGTCTGGTCGTAATGCCACTCCTTCACCAGGCGAGTGGTGCTCTCCTGGGAGCGCTTCCGACCGACGGCCATCTCAGTGATGCAGTCCTCATCTATGTGGCCGAACGGCTGCTTACTGTGCCACTCCACAGGACTGTTATATTCCTTCAACACCCACGGGTGGTCCATCACCTGCTGAACAGTCAGACGACGCTTGGGCTCCACCTGCATCATCTGACTGAGGAACAGGACGCTGCCAGGGGACAACCAAGAATCATCATATTTACCCCTTGTGATCTTCCTGTACAGGACCATGCAGTTGTCATCGTCGAAAGGCAGGGACCCACAGAGGAGGACGAAGAGGAGAACTCCCATGCTCCACATGTCTGCCTCTGAGCCGATGTAAGACTTGCCCTGGATGACTTCAGGAGCAGCGTAGGAAAGGCTCCCGCAGCACGTCATCAGCTCGTATCCTAGACATCCCTTGGGTTTGGCACAAAGACCAAAGTCTATGAGCTTCAGGTTGTGGTCTTCATCTATCAACAGGTTCTCCGGTTTGAGGTCCCGGTGTGCGTAGCCCTGGCTGTGGAGACGCTCTGCCGGAAAAACACCCGGGTCTCCTCCTCCGACAAACGGTCCTTGGTGATGATCAGCAAACAGCTCTCCACCTGGACAGTACTCCAGCACTATGTATATCATGGTGGTACAGGCGACAGACCTGGTGGCTCAGGTTCTTTGTGGCGTCGATCTCCACCTTGACCCTGGGTCAAGTCAAAGTCAAAGTATCTTTATTATCATTGTACAAGTACAACGAAATTGAGGTAGAGCTCTCTGGTTCAGTGCAAACAACAAATAATTAAAAAGGCACAGTCGAATTTTTTTTAAAATATATACAAAATAAGGATAATGGTAAAAAGAATATAAATAGTGCAAATAGAATGAGAATTGAATATGAATGAACAGTAACCAGATATTGCACATTGTGAGGCCCCTGGCTTGGCGTGAAGTGAGTTCAGCCCAAGAATTGAAATAAGGAGAGTCAGACGACCAGCTGGTCAAAGAAAAGTATATTTCTTGGTAAAGTGCGGGGGTGGGGGTGTAGGGTAACTCAAATCCTTCCCGTCTGGGGTGTGGCTTGGGAGAGAGGGCAGAGGAGAGCGGGTAGGGTTAGTGGGGGCGGCTAGGCTCAGTCCCTCTCTGTCGGCCTCCAGGCCTTCGGTCACTGTCCTAGGCCGGCACACAATCCATTTCACACACTCTTCATTTCAATAGGCCTTTTACACACAATCTTCGGTCTGCTACTCACGACCCGGGGTTTAGCTCGTGGCTGTCTTTGCGGAGAGGTGGCGAGCTGCTTCTCCTCCTGTGGCTTCCTTGCGTCTCTCAGCTTGCCTCTCTTTAAGAGCACTCGCATTTGGCCTTGGCTATTAGCCTAATGCCGCTCACCTGTTGCTGCTTGCTCAGGCAGTGAACAGGTAATTAGGGACGTATTTGCCCTCAATTAGCTTCCCCAATAGCCTGCGTTGGGAGAAGGGTCTCTGACCATGCTGCTCAAGGGGGCTCGGATGCCTACCCCCCTCTGCCAGGGGCACTGGGGTGCCACAACATGTTATAAAATGTATTGAAATATGACATATTGTACAGTGAAGTCTGGTTGTATTGTTTAGTTGTTTAGTGTGGTGATAGCTCTGGGAAAGAAGCTATCCCTCAGTCTGTTTGTCCTGGATTTGTGTGACCTGTAGCACCGGCCCGAGGGCAACAGCTCAAAGAGGTGGTTGCTGGCGTGAGAGGAGTCCTTGATGATGTTGGTAGCTCTGCTGAGGAAGCGAGAGCTGGCGATATCCTCCAGGCTGGGCAGAGAGCAGCCAGTGATCTTCTGGGCAGTGTTGATCACTCTCTGCAGCACTCTCCTGTCCGCTGCCGAGCACCCCGCGTACCACGCTGTGATCCCGTACGCCAGGATGCTCTCTGGTGGCTCTATAGAATGTCACCAGCAGCTTCTCCTCCAGGTTGGTCCTCCTGAGCACCCTCAGGAAGTGGAGTCACTGCTGGGCTTCCTTCACAGTCGCCGTGGTGTTTGCAGTCCAGGAGAGGCTGTCGGAGATGTGCATGCCCAGGAAGCGGATGGAGTGGACCCTTTCCATGCAGTCCCCGTTGATGTAGAGCGGGCCGGGTCTGCTCTACCCTTCCTGAAGTCCAGGATGATCTCCTTGGTTTTTGTGGTGTTCAGTTGGAGGTTGTTTACTGAACACCACGCTGTCAGCCTGTTGACCTCATCTCTGTAGTCAGACTCATCCTCCCCGAGATGAGCCCGACCACGGTGGTGTCATCCGCAAACTTTATGATGGTGTTTGAGAGATGGGTCGGATTGCAGTCATGTGTGTAAAGAGTGGGGGGGTGGCAGACAGGCCACCAACTGATGTGTTTGGAGACTAGTCTTTCAAAATACTTCATGACTACAGGCGTAAGTGCAACAGGCCTTTAGTCCTTGAGGCTGTCCACTGCTGACTTTTTGGGAACAGGGATGATGGTGGAGGCTTTAAGGCAGGCTGGGACGCTGCTTTGTGACAGGGACTGGTTGAAGATGGTCGTGAATACTCCAGTCAGTTGGTCAGCGCACGCTCTGAGTACCTTACCTGGTACTTCTTCGGGGCCTGCCGCCTTCCTGGGGTTCACCGTCCTCAGCACACGTGTTACTTCATGCTCCTGAAATGTCAGTGGTGATCCTCCCCTAGTTTTCTTTTGTCCATGATCTTGATGGCGACCTTCTCTCCCGTCAGGAGGTGCCGCCCCAGCTTCACCTTGGCGAAGCCCCCTTTAAAGCAGCAGGTAGCTTGCACCTGGCGGCTTGCCTTGGGAGATCCACCTGGAAGAGGACCGAAGAGTTTTTGTAGCCATTCAAGCCATTCAGGCCTAGGGCCTGGTGTTGTATCTTATTGTAATAAATACTTTTTCGCCAATTTTTGGGTGGATTCCACTTTTATGCGGCCTGGCCGACCAGGGACATAACGTCAAGTAAACTGGACTAGCAGTCTAATACAGTATAAAACCATGGTTTGGTGAGCAAGCAACTCGTGAGTTTGAGTGTTTGGCCCATTAAATGCAGTTCATATTATACGCCATTTAAACTTTCCTTTTATGTATATCATTATCTAATGGTGTTAGGAAGGCCATTCTCTTATATTATTTTATTTATTGATATATTATTTTGAGCCAATTAATTTTTGTACTTGTCTCACTGACTTTGCTGTCAGCAAGTATTAAAGAGCATAAAAGAAAGCTGTTGTCCTTATTAGGATAAGGGATTTGTGTTTATGTGGGCATATGTAAGGTTTAACGTTGCAGTATATTGTTAACTGCTGGCAATTACATGACAATGCATCTCAGGCTATGTTGCAGAGTAACACAAAGGAATGTAAAGAGTAGTGAACTAATTACTTTCTACAGGGAGTAATTAAGTAAAGCATTACTATTTTTTTAAGTAATGTGTAATATATTACTTTTTTGAGTAACGACCCCCAACAATGGTGTCTAATAAATCATTCATTCTCAATGATCTAATTACTTCCCATAACCTTGATTTCCTATTCTTTACTGAGACCTGGCTCAAACCTGGTGAGTGCTCCTAGGTTATCTGGCCGTGGTGGAATCATCTCACTTTATTCCACTCAGTCTTGGTTCTTTTAACAGTTTTGTCAGTTTAAAATTGTGTGTGATAATCCAATCTGCTGTGTAATCATTTACTGACCCCCCAATTCAAATATGGGTTTTCTCAATTAATTCTGAGTCCTCTCTTGTGCTTAAATTGCATAGGGCCATTATAGTTGGTTAATATTCATATTGACACTCTTTCTAACTCATTTGCCGCAGATTTTTTAAATGGTTCCAAATCCTTTAACCATGTGCAGCACGTTTCTGGCCCCACACATAACCGCAGGCACACCCTTGATTTATTTTTACTCTGGACATGTCTCTTAATTCCTTGAATAAGACCGATTTTGTCTCTGACCATAAATGTATCACCTTTGATACACCCTTACCACTTACTACAATAACCCAGAAACGTATGATACACTCTCATATCTTTAATGAGCAGTCCACAGCCACGTTTTCCAGCTGCTTTTCTGGTCTGGCCAATTGCCCTCCTGACTTCGCAAATATTGATGACCAAGTTAGTTGGTTCAATGATTTGTGTACATGAGCCCTTGACTTTTCCGCTCCATATAATTCCAGGACTGTCCCAGTTATTAATACAACCCCTTGGATCAATGACAACATCAGACAACACAGTAGGGAATACAGGAAGGCCGAACGTAGATGGAAAAAATCTAAACTCGAAATTCACCACCTCCATATGAAGGAGCTATTACTTAACTGCTGGCAATTACTAAAGATGCACGAGATGCCTATTTTTCTGGCTTGATTAATAGTCATAACCACAATCCAAGGTTCCTGTTTAGTACTATCAACCAGCTTGTAAATCCCTCTACAGTATTCCTTCCATTCCTGCCTTATCTTCTAATGACTGTGAAAACGTTTTATCTTTTTTTGGTTGGTAATATCGATGGTCTGCGGTCCAATTTCCCCGGACTGCTTCACCCTCCGCCCCACTCAGCCCTATTTTACTGTCTGAATTTGCTCCTATCTCCCTGCAGATCCTTTTAAACACTGTAACCTATATGCGCCCTTCCTCCAGTCACTGTGATACAGTTCCCACTAGGGGTTGCACGACTTCTGATTTCTTCAAGTTGACTTTTCTATCAATAAATCATCGTTGATGATGTCATCACATACACACGCACGCAGAACAGACAGAACTCGCTCCCCATTCCGGCTTCGTACCTTTTTACACAGAAGGCGAGCCGGAATTCATTCGGCTCGCCTTCTGTGCATCACATTCCCGCAATGAAACAGCTGTGTAAATGGGGCTATTGTGAAATGTCTTTATTTTTTCCGCCACCACATTTGCGCCAAGTCCTGCCCTAGGTTTAGGTTGGGGAGATTGGTTACGGTTAGGGTGAAATATCAGGGTAAGTCAATCAGAGGCAGAGTAGGGCGGGACTTGGCGCAAATGCGGTGGGGAAACCAATAATGCTGTGTGAAATGTGTCACGGGAGACGCGGACAGCGTGACGGAGACACAAGGTTGTCCACCACCTGCCGCACCCCGATGGTGCCTAGCGAGGCTCTCGGGGGGGACGGAGGCAGCTCCTGGCCGCACGACGAGACGCGCCCTGAGGCGGTTCGGCTCCGTTCGTCCCGATAGCAAAGCATTTTGTAACTCACCATAGTGACCAATTCAAATGAATTGTTTTGAGGCTTCTGCCTCATCCTCTGATGAATCACACGGCTCAAACATATAGGACTGGACTACACTGACTGCAGCATGCGCCATGTCATGGAAATGAGAGATCGTTTGACATAGGCGGAGCCAGGGAGAAGTCAATCAAAATGGGATCTGACACGCCCACATGTTCTTGACAAAGTCTCAACAGCAAAATGAGCAGCTTTTTTGATCTAGGTTTTCTAATAGTTCTGAACTTTTTTTTCACTCTGATTTTTGTGGATGCTTAATGAGACACCCAATTATGATATGATATATATGCATTTTTATTATTTCAAGCCAGGTGTCCATGGTCTTTAAGTAGTCTGATGTCTACTTGTCATCATGTCATCACTCATCATGTTTGATTTTTTTTCATCAATCGTGATGAGGAAAACTTCTTGTAAGAAATAACCTTACCATTGACGTCAGCCTTCTCAAATCTCACCCAAATGATTTTCTCCTTTTCGTCAGTCGGAGGCGCTCCTGTGTATGCCTGAATGTATACCGATGGAAACAGTGCAGGAGTAATGAGAAAACACTCGTCGTGACGGAAACGGCCATCCCCCAAATCCGTCAGCTTTTCTCCTGAAGTATAAACATTACCTGCGGGACCACATCTTGCAAGAACGTCACCACACTTTCCATGTAGGACTGCTCCCTGAAATACACATGTTTTTCATTACAGGCATCCACACAAAAAAGTGTCAGAATATTTTCCTTATACAGTAGGTAGATAGTCAGAATATCTTCCTTGTAGGTGGATTGAAAGAAAGTTTCTATGAATATGTAGGGTAGATACATTAACGTAGGTATAGTTTTGGGGGAGATTGATGTTGTGAGCACAGGCCATTGATGACTTAGATGAATATTTAGATGAATCATATGCATTTCTCTGTGTTGGGATGCTTGTGCAGCTCCTGAGACCCAGAATGGAAACCCATCTTGGCGTGTGGCTCCCTTTGTATTATTTCAGTGGATTTCCTCCAAACATCTAAAGCAGATCTAACTGAAGTATATGGTTAACTGAACCAAATATTGTAAGTACTTGTACCTATCAACAGGAATAGTTTAGATCCATTCAGTTCCTACAGAAATGTCCATATTTTGTTGTACTTCTCTTCAAGATTAACAACACTAATGATCTCAAGTGAGAAGCACAGACACTGGATACTAACTCATACAGTTGATGGGGAAAAAACGTAAAAACACACAAATGTACTGTGTGCACAAACAAAATCAATTATTTATCTAAAGGCGATAACATATATTGAGTACAGAGAAACTGTGGCAGATAATATGGACATGATAGACCATAAAGGCCTACATCTGCTGAGATTCGAGCTAGAAACAGGGTTTTGATGGAACGTAGAAGCAAAAGACTGTACTTACGTGGCAGCTTGAGCTCGCACGACAACCCCTCCAGCGCAGCGGCTTGGTCTGCGTGGGGAGTCAGACGCCATGTTGCCTTGTATTTTGTTTATCCTATGTTGAGGACAAAGAGATGACGCTTTTTAAATCCAAGTGTTTTATGTGATGAGACAAGGAAACCAAATAGCAGTTTAAGATGAAAAGGGAAGATATGTCAAAAGAGAAGTTCTGAAAGAAGGCATTACATTATTATTATTATTCCATTGTCATTGTTATTATAGTTGTAGTGTAATAGGGTAAGGGTTAGTAGTAGCACAGTAAGCTCAGGGTTAGACTATATCACTCTTACTTTATAATATACTGCTCCCCAGTGATCATCCATGTTATACACACAGCATAACATGTGACCAACATGTACCAACATCTCCTCCCCAGTGAGCATCCATGTTATGCACACAGCATAACATGTGACCAACATCTCCTCCCCAGCGAGCATCCATGTTATACACACAGCATAACATGTGACTGACATGTACCAACATCTCCTCCCCAGCGAGCATCCATGTTATACACACAGCATAACATGTGACTGACATGTACCAACATCTCCTCCCCAGTGATCATCCATGTTATACACACAGCATAACACGTGACCAACATCTCCTCCCCAGTGAGCATCCAGCAGCAAAAAGTAAACCATGTTTAGTGCACTTGTTTAAGACTATAGTGCAAGTCAACGTATTACTCATTACCAGCATCGTAATAGGGACCAATAACCCGTGTGACCGTGCTGGGGGGGGGGACCCGTCATGACCTTACAGGTGACCGGGGTCCCCGGGTCATGTGGGAGAGCCTTCTCCACAACACTACAGCTACACGACCCGCTGGTACATAACGACATAACCCAGCGTGACGTGTGAGCCCGGTGCGAGCAGCTCGAACACCTCACGGTGGACGTTCATCAGCGACGAGTGCAGATGACATACAGTCGTTGGACACATCCATAAAGACCACATTGATGAAGCATCGCGTTAACCTAGCGAGGTGGACCAGCTAGCCACGTTCACTTCACCCACATCCCTCGTAAAGACTCAGTCTCAAAACCGCCGTCACATGTGAAATAATTACAATACAGTCTTTTAGTGGTTGATCACGAACCGAGCTGCTGTGTGTCAAGAGTCGTCTCGTTGTCGTGTTTGTTTGGTAGATCAGGGAGCTCTCCTGGAAAACGTCAAAACAGTCGCCAGGGTTTGCGGAAGTGTTTTGTTTAGTTAACAGCCAATCACAGCTCCCGATCAGACTAGTGAGCGGGGCTTAAACATAGCGGACCAATCAAACGAGGGCTAAAACTGTTGGCCAAACAAAACAAAACAAGACATTTTACTGCAAGTACAGATCTACAGGGGAGGTTTCCCATTGTCATTTTCCACTATATTGTATATGAATATCCAATGATTGTACCCAAATCCTTCTGTTACTTTTCTTTTAAGTCTTTTTAAGTGATAAAATATTATCTATCCATGATATGATACTTTTTATATACCTACTTTTACTATATAATTAGGACAAATTCTATAAAATGTTGATTTCTACTGTTTTTGTTTGAGTTTGTCATTTAAGCATTGCTAATTTACTCATCAAGATATTTGTCTAACATTGTCATTAGGAATGGAATGGCACGATGGAATGAAATTGATGTCAAATTGTTGTCATGACAAATTACTTACTTATTACTTATTTTGGAGCATGTGTTACAAAGAAACTTCCTGCACCCACTGGCACTATTGTTAGGAGATCTGAGAAATGTTCTCTCAATACAAGCTTCTGTCTCCCTTTATTGCAGTTAGTCTCAAATGTCTTCACAGACCCACATTAGGCCATCAAATAAAAAAGACGTTGGCCAGGGTTGGCCAGGACACACACACATCTACAATGAAAAGCACACAGGTCATAAAGGTGATATTTTGTTACTAGCAGTATAAAACATGTTGAGGACAATAGGGAGACAGGAATCATCACTGAGACGACTATATCTATTGTGGTTAGGCTACTTTAGTCAGATATAGGTATAGTAACATATATGTATAGTAAGATAGGTCCATATTTGAAATGGAAGGGGTGATGTAAGAGCTGATCCCTGCTGAGTTTACTTTAAATATCTTGAGATTTAGTTTTAGTAGTGAAATATCTGCGTCCCATCTGATAGGTAGAATATAGAATATCAAACATTTAGCATTTTAATTTGTTATCCATGTTAAGCAAGACATAATGGACTACCCTAGTAGCTGATGTTTCAATGGAGTAGAATGCCCTGAAGACTAAATGAAGGAAAAAAAACTGCAACTTTGAAGCATTAATAAAGTAGTAGTAGTGAATTTATAATGAAAGGTCCAGATGTCCTCTGCACATATTGAAT
>OMKN01056328.1:2907-13179 GCA_900302345.1 Melanonus zugmayeri | reverse complement strand
GCTAGCATTTACTATGAGCTGTCTGTGTGTGTACTTTTGTTCAAACATTGCCTACTATTTGCTAACATTTTGCTAACTATGTGTGCTAAGCTACTTTTTTATATTTCTCCAATCAAAATGGTTGGCCGTATACTGCAACAGTATACCATATATGTGTATATAGACTTATTTTGTTTACATTTTTTTGTGTATATTTTTATTCTACTACTGTCTTGTACTTGCTGCACTGGCATTTCCCGTCTGGGATCAATAAAGTTATCTCTTATCTTGTAATCACGCTAAGTAGAGGGGGGACTGTATATATCAGTATAGTTTACACTGAAAGGGTCTCTCTCCCTCTCTCTCTCTGGCTGTCCAATGTGATACTGTAAGTAAAGTTTATTTATAAAGTGCTTTTCACAGACATTGGTCACAAAGTGCTTTACAGGGGGTGCAAGGCTAAAAAAAATATAACGTAGAAGACAGAGTACAGATAAGAAGATAAAGAATAAATGAAATAAGAAATACAGAATACATATTAGAAGACAGAACACAATAAAGAAATTAAAATAGAAACACAATGAGTACACAAAGTACAGCTGAACGGCTGTTTGCTCATTCTTTGTCTTGTGTCGTCCACCAGAGCAACAGGTGCTGTTCACCAGAAGCATGGCGCCCGTCACGGCCGAAGAGTTTGGCGAGGCAATGCTGGAGGTGGACGTGAGCGTGGAGGCTGGGGAGGTGCAGTGGATGAGGCAGGGGGTGCTGCTGCACCCGGGGGCCAAGTACACCCTGAGACAGAAGGGTTGCTCGCGCACCCTGACCATCCACAAGCTGGCCATCTCCGACCGGGGCAGCTACAGCTGCGAGTCGCTCCACGATCGCACGCAAGCCCAGCTCACCGTGGAGCGTGAGTGTTGCACGGAGTGTGTGTGTCGCCAAATGCGCTGTTGATGTCCAACCGCCATCACCCCCCACCCCTCCCCAACACACACACACATACACACACACACTCATTTTCTCTCACTCTCTTTTCCATCTCTTGACTCTCTCTGGCTCTATCGGTGTATTTGAAAACAACACCTGTGTTGCTATTCACTGTTGACGTCTGTTTACCTACCACCGTCGCCATTACCCCCTCCCCTATCTCTCTCTCTCTCTCTTTTCCCTCTCTGGACTATCTCTCTCGCTCCATCAATGTTTTTGAAAACAAAACTTGATCAACTGCGTCAGAGTAATACGAGTGAAGGGCTTCTGGGGTGGGATGTGATGGATACTGACAGGTGATTGGCTGAACACTCAAAACTCAATCGGAGTCGGAGCTTTTTGTGTCGGCACCGGATTACCGAGACCCCGGTCATTTCACTAATGCCTCAAACCAAAAGGAAGTACTTATTAAGTAGCTAAGTAATTAAGACCATAGCTGTCGTTATGACGCAACAGCTGAACTTGGACGTCCATGATGAAAGCCTAATATGGCGTACATTAAATTTGACCCGATTACGCCAGCCATCGCTGCCACACCACTACACACCAAGATGCGATATTAGTGTTGGAATGTCGTTATGAAGACATACTTCGGTCTGTTCGTCTCCGAGCGTGGTTCTGAAGTGACTTAGTTGCCTGATCTGAGCTCGAGGCGGCCCTTTCAACATGGCTGTGGCTGGGAAAGGGGAAAGTCTGGGCTTTGGGGCGGCAGCGGGGGTGTTGGCACATCCTATGAATTTGGATCTCCTCTCGTTGCGTCTAAATTTAATCACTGGCCTTCGAAACTGAGGTTGTTGTCATCGGGTCTCCAAAATAAACAGTGCCTTTTTTCCAGGAGGAATGCCCATCTGCGATGGAATACATGAAAAATGTTGGCAGTTTCAGGGCTAGCTTTCATGTGAAGCCCCCCCGCGTTCAGATGACAAAATACCGCTTCTGGCCTCGTCCACCAACCCCCGCTGGGTCTACTGTTCGGCCCCAGTGCCAGAATGATATACTGTTCCTGAAACATGCTTTGTTCTTTGACTTATTTCTGTATTCATTCGTTAATTCCCCCCTGATTCAATGACGTCTTTCTCCCCCACCCTCGCCCCCGGCCCCAACAGAGCGAAAAGTCACCATCAAGATGGGTTTGAAGGACATACGGACCACCGAGAGAGAGACGGCGTCGTTCGAGGCGGTTCTGTCCCACGCCGACGTCCCGGGCACATGGCTGAGGAACGGCGTTCAGCTCAAGCCCACCAACCACTGGCGCATTAGCGCCAAAGGTCACGTCCACAGCCTGACTGTGTCCAACCTGGCCGTGGACGACACGGGCAGCTTCACCTTCTGCGTGGAGAACTTCAAGACCTCCGCCAGGCTTGTTGTCAGGGGTAGGTGGTAGTGGTGCTCATAAAAAGTACTCGGTATTTGATACTGAATGGATATTGGAGAGATTATATATATATATATATATCTCGACATTGCGTCAGTGCAGTTATTCTTTACAGTGGTGGATGAGCTGAGTTGTCTAATGTGTGGAGTATCCCAGGGCGAATATGTCGGTCTGGTTAAGACACCAAAGAAGGTTTGAAGTAAGACCAGGCTTCCATAAAGTAATTCAAGTATTTGAATACTTGTGTGAGTGACAGAAAGACAAAAACCAAATGCAAGTTTACAACATGTCTCTTGATATTCAAAACATGATATTCAATATCTAGACCTATTTATATTTTATTTTTTGGATTGTGCAAGCTGAAACATGTATAAGTTATCCCTTTGATGGTGGACCTCAAGCTAATTAAACTAGCGAAAGCCATAGCGCCGTCGTTTTATAATAGCAACGAGTAGCACCATGCTAGACTGACGTTAGTGACGCAAAATAGCCTAGCGTGACCCTGAGGAGGCGTGTCAATTCTATCAGATGTTAGTTTAACCCCAATGCTGTAAGATAATCTGGGGCCCCCCATCCCCAGGCATACAGCGGGGGCCTCATCCCCTTTGAGCTAGTGGACAATTGGATCAAAATGTCATCTGTGAAAATTGGATTCCCCATACAGTAGCTTAAATATAGGCTACTGTTGTAGCGGCACATATATAACCGCACACCATTCCTTTGGATGCACTGGGACCAGGACTATGTGCAGGGAATGTGTCGTGTGTGTGGGTGTATGTCTTGCATTGACCTTTTGTCAATTAGACTTTGCATTCAAATGACCACCATGGGTTCAGGATGTTTGAGTCTTTTGGGGGGCATTTGAAATAGAATGAATTTGAGTGACGCACTTTCAATGCAATGTTGGTAAGGTGAACCTCATGACGATTAAAAGGCTTATTAACTAATACATTTAATGCATTGATAGTTTGTTAGAGAGGAACATTACAACACATAACAGTTGCGAGTTTTAAATCTCACTCACTGTATCTTACTTAATCTCTCAAATGTATCTGTGTTGCGCCGTTTCCATTGCTAAGCACTTTTGTATTGCTATTTATCACGAAAGAAAGCTCTATATAAAAAAGGATTGATTGCCATTTCCCAAATGCAGAACCACCGGTGACGTTCCTCAAAAAGCTAGAGGACCAGAAGTTTCCAGAAGGTTCTGTGGTATCAATCGACTGCGAACTGTCACGACACAACGTGGACGTTCAATGGATGAAGGCAAGAAGTCATCTGACAAGATGTTTTGCATGTACACAGAATGATCTGGACATGATGCGAAAGAAATCCACTAAAATAGCCCGGTCACAACAAATCCTATGCAAGCTACCATCCACTGACAATAAAAGTATAAACTTTAACTACGGTCCATCCCCATAGTATCACACGATACGTGCCCTCTAGATTGTGGCTTTACACCGTCTAAATAGAGAACCTGGGCCTATGCTACAAAGCAAGTTCAACATCAGAGCGGTTCTGTCTGGCTGGAGGTTGCATGTTGTCCCCAATGTTCAACAGGGTTTCCTCCAGGGACTCTGGTCCACTGGCTGCTGAGGCAAACCAGTTAGGCTAACACACAATGTTATTGGTGTCTATTGGTGTGAAAGGTGAGCATGAAATGTGAAATGTGGTGTGAAATGTGAGCATGCAATGAGACTGGCAGCCAATCCAGGGTGTTTCTCGACATGAAGGCTCCAAATCGGGATAGGTTTGAATACTCAAACACCAATTTCTCCTGGTCTCCAGAGCGGAGCGAAGGTGAAGCCAGGAAAGGACCTGCGTATCTTTGCCATGGGGAGAAAACGCTTCCTGCAGATCATGAAAAGTGTCGTGGGTGATTCTGCCGTGTACACATGTGAAGCGGCAGACACCTCTACTTCCTGCACGGTGGAAATCTACGGTAAATCTTTGGTCTCTCTTAGGCCAAACTAGTGGGCTGTATCCAAACTGGACCAAACAGGAAATATTTCATATTATCATCATTTAGTGGGCGAGTGACTTACAGGGAATTCAAATATGTGTTATATGGTCTTGCCTACCTACCAGCAAGACCATATAACACCTTCAGTTAGACACTACCGCTGGTCCTATATCTAAGACACTATCTCTGGTCCTAGCTGTAGACCGAAGGTATATTAAGAACTTTAGCTATGAAGTCTGCTGTTGTGGGCTATAACCTGCCATCCTAGCTGCAACACCACCATCTACAGGACTGCGCTGTTATTACTGCCTCAGGCAGACTGCAACAGGAGAGAAATGCTCTGTTACCATAGCTGTAATTAATTAATCTAAAGTGGTACCAATACACTGATATCACGCCAAGGCTGTCACGTTAAGAGGGTCCGAAAATATTTTGCATTACTGTAGAGCAGCGGTACTCAACCGGTCATATGAACGTAAGAGCCGCAGGTAGCAGGCAAAGAGCCACATGCGGCTTGAGAGCCGCGGGTTGAGTATCGCTGCTGTAGAGGAAGAAGTATATTCAAGAAGAGTACCCAACTACACGTCATGTGTATATAAACGTGATAAATAAGTGATAAAACCTATGTAACCATGTGGCTCTCCCTGTGTGGTCTGTACCTATTTTGTCTAGCAGCTGGAATCATGACCATAGATGGTTCCCATTCATAAAATGCTCTCACTGATTGTTTAGCAACTCACCCGTTCATTGTGCCTCATCCCCCTGACCCCTACCAGAGCGTGAGGTTCTGGTGGTGCAGGGTCTACAGGACCTGGACATCCAGGAGGACCAGAACGCTGTGTTTGTGTGCGAGGTGTCGGTGGAAGACGTCCCGGGGGAGTGGTACAGGAATGGAGACAGGATCCACCCGACTTGCACCGTCAAGATACGCCAGGAAGGTACTTATTTAAATACATGGTTTAATTTATTGTATAGATGGCCTTTATAACCCCTACAGGGGCTACTCAAACTGCTGCACATCTTATGACTCTTATCTATTTTATATTAATTATATTCATATTTATATTCATATTTTATATTCATTACAGCCTACTAGTTGACCCTTGCTTTGTCACAATCATGTAATTGTCCAGTCAGTATGTCACAATGCTGATCAAAACAAATGTAATGGATACACCGTTTAACACCTTTAACACCGCTAGCAGTAAAAGACGCATGAGGCCGCTGGTGGTGGGGTGTAGTCGGGGGTCCAGGTGTGTTGTGAATGAATGTCCAGGTAAGCAAGCAGTCCAAATACAAAGACTGAAATAAGCCAATAACGACTCAAAAAGGTAAGCTTGTAAACTGGTTAAACGCGTAAAGTAAAACGTGGTTATTCAAAACAAAGTGGTTTGAAATTGATGGCCGCACAAACCTTCTCTTCTATATTATAGGGGTGCAGTCGGCACTCCCTGGGGTGCTGTCTCTGAAAGGCACTTACATTGCCTTCAAAATAAAAGTCTAATCCAAACTCAAAAAAGCAAAGGATTTTACCATATCTCATAATACAAATACCGATTTAAAATAACTTGATGTGTGTTGTGTCCTTGAATGGAGACGAAAGACCAGTGTAGCAGGACACCAAGACAAGCAGACACAGGGAGATACAAGGAGGTTTATTAAAGTAAAAATGCCACAAAAGAATAAAGGGGCCTAAGGTGGGGGAATAAATGTATGGTGCGAATCACAAACCATGTTTGTGGGATGTGTGCTATACTGTGTGTGTGTGTGTGTGTGTGTGTGTGTTAATGTTAGGCGAGGTGTAGTCTTCTATGTGCGTGTGTCTATCGACCAGAGTCCAGTCCGTGATCCAAAAGGGAAAGGGGTTGTCGAGGCAGGTCCGAGTCCGAGAGCGATGGGAGGAAGCAATCCGAGGGGAAGTGGGGTTGACGAACAAAGGAACGGTGGAAACAAGGAGAACACTGAAAGACATGGGGAGTCACAGAGGACTCTTGAACGAAAGGGAAAACAGGAACGGGGTTAAACACAGTAAAAAGGTCACAAAAACACGAGGAGGTATAACACAGAGTTTACTCGAGATAACTATGAGGAGACTTGTCGGGATCTTTACCATAAGGGTCAGTACGTCAAGGCGCGTTCAGGGAGACTCTTGTCGCCTGATTGCCGCAGATGAGCTCGATCGGAAATCACCTGGAGCAGAGAAGCGCTCGCCTCCTCAGAGCGATGACACAACAGATATGGTTCCTACAACGTGTAAAGCTTCAGCAGCCCCTGCAGGGTTATAAAAGCAATATATTCCGTATATATTTTTGATCGTAGCCTACTGTCAATATTTGATTTTGGTTTCTTTTTCATTTCATCACTGTTTCTTTCTTTAGTTTCTTTCTTTCTTTAATTATTGGTTATTATTTGTGGTTGCTATTTCAGGGACCAAACATTTCCTGCTGATGGTGAATGTGCGAGGAGAGGATTCGGGAGAGATCAAGTTTGTGGCCGGACGTGTTGAATCCGTGGCCTACCTGGAGGTGGAAGGTATCATAAATATAATAAATGTATCATATATTAGAAAAAATACTGTTCATTTATTTTACGCTGTATTGTATTAATGGCTCCTGTAGCCTCTTGTTGTTTATAAGATTGTCTGTTAACAGATTTAGCTTTTTATAGTTTGATTATATTGAGGGCAGACAAAAAACACATTTTTGGAGATGCAGAAACATTGACATGAATGAAGGGTATATACATTGTTAATTTGAGGGGACATTTGTATAAAATGTAGTTTAATACTATTTGATTAATGTAAAAAGTTAAATCTTGTAAAGTAAGTACAAACAAGTAAAGAACAGTCCACCACCCACCTGCTGAAATTGATCTTGATTTTCTTTAATCACAATCTATCCTAACAAACGTTAAGCCAAACATGGGAAGACATCTTCCTGCATGTTCTCACTAAGGAGCAGGTAGGGGGTTCAGGCCGGGCGTCTAGCTCAAGGAAGCCTATAGGTAGACCCGATCCGTCCCTCCATCCTGATGTATATTTTTCCGCAGAGCTCCCGGTGAACATCGTGAACCCCCTGCAGGACCAGACGGCGGTGGAGCGCAGCCGCGTGCTGCTGGACTGCACCGTGTCCAACCCGCGCTGCAGCATCCGCTGGTACAAGGGCCCCACCGTCATCCTGCCCTCGGAGCGCTTTGAGATCTGCAGCGAGGGCTGCTACCGCAAGCTCATCATCCAGCCGCTGGAGCTGCGCGACCAGGGCACCTACAGCGTGCAGGTGGGCGAGTACACCTGCTCCGCCCACCTCACCGTCGAGGGTAGGTCCTATGTCTCTCTCTCCCAATCTTTCTTTCTTATATCTTAGGCTCTCTCTCGCTCTCTCCCTCTTTCTATTCTAGCCTCTCTCCCCTCTCTCTCTCATAGGCTTCTCTCTCTCCTTGCCTCTCCCTCCCTTTCTCCCCTGTTGCTCTCTGTCTCCATCTCTCTCCTCTCCTAACGTTTATTATCAGGTCGGAACTATGACTATTTTAAGTAAATCTGACTTCTAATATTACTGTTAGGGCCAGATTTACTAAAGGTTTGCACGTGTAAAAACGTGTAAAAACTTGATATCACCTGCAAACAAATGTGCAGCTGATCTGCTAACGATGAGGATTACGTCTTTTAAATGTGCAAGACCACACGCAATGTCCATTTAGTCCGTTTGCCTTAATGAATGCAATATGGGGCGTTTCTGCCCTAGTGCGCAAAATACTGGGAGGAGAAAATGCAAATAGGTTAATTCAGCCACGCATTGTGATTTACCAAGCCTCAAAGTAATTGCGGTGCTTGTGACTGCGTCTGTATTTAATACGTTTTGAAAGGAAGGGGTTAATCAGCCCAGCATTGCGCACAGATGGCTGCTGTTATTGTGACAAGGAGGAGACATAGGAGGAGACATAGGCACAATGAATACGTAGAGAAAGGGTTTTTGTCACTTGTTAACGTCTTTGGAATGACAGAAGTAAAAGTAATTCAGACATAGCGCTTGCGCATTTTGCGCTTGCTGTCCCTTTCTGCTTTCCGTCCAAACTCTCCATGGCAGAAACCACTAAAACACGCAAAACCCTCATTTAAATACTGCTGTTTGCACCTGTTGTCATTAACGCAATTATTCTTAGTTGATCACCTGCAAAACATACACCAACCAAACGCACAATATGTTGCAATGCACACGCAATTTAGTCTCTTTATTTGGGATCTTAGTAAATCAGGCCCTAAGCATTTAAAACATGTTCATTTTAATCAGATGTTGTAGTCCCTCAGAAGTAAAAGTTTAGTAATGGGAATCATTCTTGAACCTTGAAGCTTTCAAAATAAATAAAGTCTATTAGTGCTACACTTACATCCAAAATGTCCTGCCCCCTGTTCTCTGCCTTGTTACCTTGGAGACAAAGGGGACCAATAGGGCTCCGGCTGAGGTGTTTGCTAATAAATCAGAGATAGTCCAAAGGCATAACTAATTGATTGATGCATACAGGAGGTACAAGAGTGGAGACGGCACTCACCGCGAAACCAAAGGCCGAGGCACTGTGCTTCATAAAGGAAACGGCTGGAGAGAGAGAGAAAGATAGAGAAAGAGGGAGAGAGACAGACACAGAGGAGAGAGAGATGGATTATTATTACAATATTAACAGTATTACACAGAAACTATAACATTAATCATAAAATAATTGTTTATATCTAAAACAATTGTGAAATAGCTTAAACATACACTAAATATGAGCCTCACTGTAATATAAAGGCTTGTGTTTATTGTATATTGATATGTACAATATATTGTACCTAATCTAAACATTGAATTGATCTAACCTTATCTGCCATTCTACCTTTAAAGTCAGAGAGGTAAATGTCCTCATGCATAAATGACATTTACCACCCAGTATTTTAAGTTAACCGTCATTATGTTCTAACAAGCAGCACCCAGATGTACATAATAAATACAATGAGTTTCTGTGCTCAGGTTGGACCGAAGACGCGGCACAAATTCCTCTACCTGTCAAACTGGGATGGGAGCAGTGCTCTGAGTGCATTATTCACATAAAACCACCGGCAGATTGCAGACTAAACAGATTTCTCTGAAATCTGAGCCCGTCAGGTTTTATTTTAGTCTCCGTTAATCTATGTTCTTGGGTGGCCTGAAAGTACGTAACAAGACTGACATGTTTATGTATCTGTCTTTGGATTTTTAAAGGATATTATATTTCAAAACATGAATGGATATGCAGTGCTGTTGTGGAAAAGGTTTAAAATAGCTGTATGAATAAAAATATATATAAATCCAAAATATGCAAAATAATACAAACATTTAACATTGGAAATATAATTACTGCATGATTATCATTATGGTTGAAACAAGTACTTATGGTGACTTCAACCCACCAAATAATAGCGTATCATTCTGGTTGAGTCCTATGTGTGCTGATTACACATTCCCTGGTTTCCCCTGTTTCTCCTTCACCACAATCATTTCTCTAAACTTGTATTATTCACTATTTTATTTGACCATTTAGTCATTTAGCATGAGATGCTAATATCTAAATCAATTTTTAATTTTTTTCATGATGATATCGTAAGGCGCTTTGGATCAGAGCGGCCATCAAATGGCATATGTTTAGGGGTTTTTGTTGAGGGAATGCTGCTCATGTGGCTTGCAGTCAAGTACTTCATCTCCACAGCCAAGTATCTGCCTGTATGTCCTACTGGGGAACACAGGGAGCTATAGGTGAAGGGTGACATTGTATAGCCATACAGAACTAGGTCAGCCAGGGATCTATAAGCCCTTACGTGTGACCTACTACATTCCAGTTAGTGATGGAGGAGAGAGAGAGAGAGAGAGAGAGCTGGGAGAGGTAAGGACCCACATGTGTTGTTGAGTGAGGTGTAGTCGCATGCTGGTAACATGCTCATCCATGTGGAGGTATGCTG
>OMKN01056321.1:0-14155 GCA_900302345.1 Melanonus zugmayeri | reverse complement strand
CACTGGAGAAAATAAGGACAGTAAGTAAGGGCTGTTAACAAGCAGGTTGGGAGCTTATACTTCAAGGTAGTTCACCACCGTTGCCAATTATTGTAAAAATGTCCTTTTATAAGTACAATCTCCCAAAGTCAGAACAGGATAAACTGACATTCCCTTAAAATTGTGATGATTCTTTTGTAAATATTAGTTATTTTTCTGAACATTTTTTTAAATCTACAGATGGACAAAGTATTTTAGAGAGCCATTTTACATCTCCCTACGAGACTAAACATCAGCTGGATACCACTACTACAAGGGTCCAGACTAGAGCGTTAACCTGAAGACTTCTTCAAGCTTGGTCGTGCTCAGCTCCTCGGCCAGGAGGGTCTTGACGTCGGCCCAGTCCATGAGCGGGGCAGCCCCCGTCTCGATCTCCACCTCGCTAGGCTGGCTGTCGATGGGCACGTCCGGCAACACACAGCTGGTTGGCTCGTCCTTCTTGCGATGAACCAGGTAGCCAATCAGATAGCCTGGTGGTGTGTGTGTGTGTGTGGGGGGGGGGGGGGGTTGTAGTTGAAGGCAGCGGAGAAACGAACAGACAGAAGTATAGGATGCCAAATGCACTTCTGTAACGACAGACACCAGGATAGCATAACCCCACCCAAACACCAAGTCCTGCCAAATCAAAGAAGAGTAGTACAAGTCCAGTACCGATTGCTCAGAGGGAGACAACTTAGATTATTTGGAGATGTTTTGTGTTTAGTATTTTTATGAACATGCCACTCATAAATCCCCTTTTAGATCTTTAGAAAAAAACGATTTGTTGTAAACTTGTGTGACAGAACATGTAGAAAGCCGCTTACTTTCCTTATAGCGCACAGTACCAGTGGATTACACCTCAACATATATGCATACCATCATAAGTTCAATAGCATGAACTGTTGCTTTTATAGTAGAATTACAATATGTTCCTATGTATTATATTTTATATTATTATATTCATATAATAACATATTAGTATATTCATATTGACTTGTCATGTCCACACTCATGCTGAACTCTTGTGCTGATCAAGGGTGGCGATAAAGGTGTTTGATAGTTGAGACATGTTGATCAAAACATGATATGATCATGATTGGGCAATAGTGATTGAGCAATGTTGTTTATCCAAACTGCTATGACTGAAATAGACTGATACATCACAGTGACTGGACAGTCACTGCGTGCTCTGTCCAGTGCAAGGTACGGACAGCAGTTGTCTGACCAAATAATAATAAGAAACTGCTCCTGAAATGCACTAAGTTCTCTGTCTCTTTGGGCATTGCATTGGGCCCTCGATACATAATTGGCGTCACGAACAGGATTGACTAAAAGAAAATAAGACATCTGCTGCTCCAGGACTGGGCAACACTGGCACATAGGGCCCAACAAAAATAAGGTAGGAGATTTAAATCTCACAAATGTGCAGTCGGCCTAGTTCTTGGTGCAGTAAAGTAAACGTCAGAACTTCTCCAATTAAGAACCTACACTTTTTTTTTTTTAAAGAGATAAAAGTAGCTTGTGCATTTGAGTAATTGTATGCTGATAGTTACTGTACTAACAATGTAGATGGACAAAGGGATCGGAGACGAATGAGCACCAGGTCAAAGGTAAAGAATTAGACTATATAAAGCATAGTTTGATAACTTATGAGGTAAGAACTCCGGGAAAGTATAAGAATGCAGAAGTGACAAAAGTCGTTTCCTGGAAAAAGGGGAAAGACGAAGAAGTGTATTGGAGGCAAGAAGCCAAGTGTAGATTCCCTCACCTTATTCCGGCTACGCTACAACACTTTCCCTTCAATAACTTCAGACAATTTACTATTTAGACCCAAAGCACTTAAGTGAAGGGTTAGATACCCGTCATTAATGAGCACCTAAGAGGTCAGGCATCGTGCTCAGCAGACATTGGCGGATCAAAACCCTGTACCTTTTATGGCTGGGAGTCGAACACCACTACACCATCCAGCCCACCCAATAGACTACGCCTTTATCTTTTCTATTGAATCCACACATCTATTCAACCCCCCATCCCCAGTTTTTACCGATGATGAAGATGAGGAGGGTGGCGGACACCAGGAAGCAGATGTTCAGCGGCGAGCGTCTGGGCTTGCGCACCATGTATGGCCCGTGCACGCCGTTGTGGTGGTGGTGGTCGCCCACACCGTTGCCCCCCACCTCCTCGCCGGCGTCCGTCGACAGCTTCATCTGTACGTATCCCTCCATGTTCTGGGTGAGGTTGAAGCGTGTGTATGAGTGCGGCTCCCCAATGAACTGGAGAGAGAGCAAGAGAAAGAAACAGAAAGAGGAAGAGAAGAAAGAGAGAATGTCTAATTGCCAGGATGACGGCAACTCGTCCAGGCTTTGAGCACATATACTGTTAAATAAACAAGACTAGGTCAAATTATGTGTTAAAGTGCATGAACACCCAAATCCACAAAAACCTTCTAACTATGTAATTTAAGGTCTTATGTACATACTAGTGAGCACCTAAATAGTATTAGACATTAGTTTCAATCCATGTCTGAAATATCGTCATTTACGCTTTTTACTCGTTCCTGATGTTGGGTTTGAAATGAGCGGGATTATTCAAAACTATGAACCAATCAAAGAAGAGACAAGATCCACGAACCAATCAGAGCCGCTGGGTGTTTCCTTCTTCGCTCGCCGCTACCAGGGGAAGAGTCAAACGTAGAAATTTCGGATCCGTAGTCAGACGCATTATCCATTGCGCCACTAGCCCAGTAACACAAGAAACACTTTCATCCAAAGGCCTAAAACAAAAGAAAGACGATTTTTTGGAAATTGATGGCCGCACTTCTTTTGTGCTTTAGAGCGTGAGCGACAAGATGTTGCCGTGACCCGGATTCAAACCGGGGTTGCTGCTGCCACAACGCAGAGTACTAACCTCTATACGATCACGGCAAGTGAGATTCCCATACTGGGAGTTGAACCCTGGCTGCCTGGGTGAAAACCAGGAATCCTGATGGCTAGACCATATGGGGAAGTGCCTGAGGGAAGGTGGTTCACACCTTTGCAGATTTCTGCAGACTTTTTGTAGTTTACAGAGAATTTTCCTGTTAAACAACTTTATACATTTTACTCCAAAAGAACACAGAAACGTTCAGTTTGTGAGACCCAAACGGAAGCGTTTTCAAATGAAAAAAGTGATTTTAGGGTTTACCCTTTAATACGGGTTAGGGTTAGGGTTAGTCATTAATGAGCGAGTAGCAGTTAGGCGTCTAGTTTAAGGATACATGGAGCCATTTGATTCAGAATAAATATGAGCAAATGATGACAGTGTTCTAGTCTAATACATCCGCTGTAGTTGAACATACTCATCTAGCGTTAAGGTTAGAGTTAGTGAGGTGTAGGGTTAGATGCTTTTATCCAATGCGACTCACAACGTATTTATGCATGCGTTCTACCACTGTCTGGTGGTAGGTAATGCGCTAGCGGAGAACAACACATTTGTTGCTTGTTGGCCTCTAAAAACCTTTCGAGCTAGCCAGGAGTCGAACCTAGAATCTTCTGATCCGTAGTCAGACGCGTTATCCATTGCGCCACTAGCCCAGTATTACATGACACAGACCCTTCATCCAAAGGCCTAAAACAAAATAAAGACGATTTTTTTTAATTAAGGGGATGCACTTCTTTTGTTCTTTGTGCTTAAGAGTGTGAACGCCAATATGTTGCCATGACCCGGATTCGAACCAGGGTTGCTGCGACCACAACGCCGAGTACTAACCTATATACGATCACGGCAAGTGAGATTCCCATACCGGGAGTTGAACCCTGGCTGCCTGGGTGAAAACCAGGAATCCTGACCGCTAGACAATATGGGAACGTGCCTGAGGGAAGGTGGTTCACACCTTTGCAGACTTCTGCAGATTTTTTGTAGTTTACAGAGAATTTTCCTGTTAAACAACTTTATACATTTTACTCCAAAAGAACACAGAAATGTTCAGTTTGGGGACGCTTAGGATTAGATGCTTTCATCCAACGCGACTCACAGCGTTTTTATTGACGTGTTCATTATTTAAAGGGTGCGTGAGCCCCAACATTTCGAGCTAGCCAGGAGTCGAACATAGAATCTTCTGATCCGTAGTCAGACGCGTTATCCATTGCGCCACTAGCCTAGCAGCATGAGAGACAGATCCTTCATCCAAAGGCCTAAAACAAAAGAAAGACAATTTTATGAACTTCAGGGCCCACTTCTTTTGTTCTTTGTGCTTAAGAGTGTTTACAACAGTATGTTGCCATGACCCGGATTCGAATCAGGGTTAGTGACGCTTAGGGTTAGACGCTTTTATCCAATGCGACTCACGCAATATTTATTTCTGTGTTCATTATTTAAAGAGTACATGAGCCCCTATTTTAGCAGGAGAACTTGTGACCATCAGGTTCTATAGGAGCAAGTGCGAAGCGTGCTGAACAAGCACCACGCTCGGTCAAGCACTCACTGTCGGGTGGTAGGTAATGGGCATTAGTGGAGAACAACACATTCATTGCTTCTTGGCCTCTAGAAACATTGTGAGCTAGCCAGGAGTCAAACCTAGAAACTTCGGATAACCAGGAATCCTGATGGCTAGACCATATGGGAACGTGCCTGAGGGAAGGTGGTTCACACCTTTGCAGACTTTTTGTAGTTTACAGATAATTTTCCTGTTAAACAACTTTATACATTTTACTCCAAAAGAACACAGAAACGTTCAGTTTGTGAGACCCAAACGGAAGCGTTTTCAAATGAAAAATGTGATTTTAGGGTTTACCCTTTAATACGGGTTAGGGTTAGGGTTTGCTAGATGAATGTCAAAGTTGGGGAGATTTGAGTCACAAATGTGTTGATAGAAATAATATTTTACATACACACACACAAACACTCTCTTTGTCACATAAAGGAACACGGTCCCGTCTTCTGCCTTTACCACATTAGTTTTATTTTCATTTATTTATATATTATTAATTATTATTAATAATAAGTATTATTATTAATATATATGTATTTATATTTGTATTTTGTTGTATTATTTTATTTTATTTTTTATTAGGAACACGGTCCCTTCACCTTCCTTGTACATTATTTTTAGTTAATTTATATATTATTATTATTATTATTAATATATATTTGTATTAATTTATTCTTATTATTTCATTATTTTAACTACAACTTTCTTTTTTTTTAAGCAGCCCAGCTTCAGTTGTACCCGAAGGGATTCATTATTAGACTTTGAAAGCAAAGTCATATTTTCTACACCGATGACAACCTGTTCTGTATGAATGAATGACAACCTGACAACACAAGACATGGTTCTATGGGAACAGCGCGCAGTAATGTGGGGCTCTGGCCCCACCGTGTGGTCAAATGTTAGTACCACATTTCAATTATTTTCCGAGGACATACAGTAGACAGGTCACAGCAGGTCACTTTGCAGGCTAAGAATAAACTCTAAATGATGGTCCTATTGGTCGGCAATCTAATGCCTAGCCTAGATAGGCCTACTCGTACTTATTGTGGCAGACAAAAAAATCTTGCAATTTTATAATTATGATTATAATTATGTGCATATCATCATGTAGTGGTGTTGACGTCTGCCTCGCTTTTAAATCAGGGCTCAAAACGTTTGTTTTCCATGCTTTTTATTCAAATGTAGGCCTATGTCTGCACTGAGTTTTGCCCTTGTTTTGTACCATCTTATACTTTCATTTTACATCTCTTTTAAATGGATCATCTTTTATTGCATTATGATTGTCCTTTCATTTGAGTAACTTGGCATAAATGTTATACTTGATGCATTAACCTTTCAATAAATAAAACGCAATGATTTCTCATTGCGTTTTATTTATTGTATGGAGACAGGGTTTTTTAAGTTAGCATTTTAATTCATATTATTTTCAGTCTTTTTGTCCGTCAACAAATGTATGTTCTGTATAAAATCGTTTGCCTATGATGGGTCAACTACTACATGCGAGTGTGTACGCGTCTGCCCTCGTTGAAGCCGCTTGTAAATCAATTCACACACACGAGTCAAAGCAGGTTACCTTATGACCATTTATTTGAGCAACAGAAAGGAGACGATGCAACAATGAGCAGCCTATAGTAACAGAACACTACTGTTTGACACACATTTCAAAATAAATCTGATTTTCACATGAAAATAATAATGAGACACTCTTAAAGAAACAAATAAGCCAAGTTATGAAAAGAATATGAAGACAATTACTTTCCAATGTTAACAGTGTTCATTAACAATAACAATTTCCAATTCCATTTGAGTTAGTCCGTTTTTTGTGACTACATAGATGACATTTTAAGGTCAAGATATTTTCAAATCAACAGATACAGATTGTGTGCAGTTCTATTAGGCCTATATGGTTTTACTTTCTTCCCCGACTTCACAATTATGATGGAAATCCTGAACATTGCCATTGAGAAATTATGTTAGCCATCTTTTCTGTTTTTGTTTTTTTTACACTTGCGGTGTGAATTAAGCAGCTGACATGCACGTTAGCTGAAGCAAGATGTGGCTCTTTGCCTTTGTACTGTTCACCGTTGCCTTTTACGCAATCTGAAATTAGTTTTTACCCTGGTAAAAAAAGGTAAGACTGTTTGTTACACACCCTTAGACACATTTTGGTTCAAGCAAACAAGCAAAAAAACAAAATATATATATATATATATTAAACTATCAAAAGCATCAGGGGAATAGAGTGAAAGTACTAATGTGATTTTACAAACGGTGTCATCAAAATCATCGATCCTCTAAAGACGTCAGCTGTTTAAGAGCTCTACATTATGCAGACCTGACCAAAGAAAACATGAAAATCCAATTAAAAATAATAAAAAAGGCACAGAGAGACTAACATAAGAGAAGCAACACATGTGTTTTAACCAACAGAAACAAACGTATTTTCATCTCAACTGCATCATTTTGACCACCTACACATTTCAGAGCGACGGCCTTCTGGTGAAACACGGTACCAAACACACGTGACTCCCGTGTGACACCAAAAAACAGGAAAATAAAAACATTCCAATTGCTATGGAAAGAAGACGCTGCGTCAACATGCAGTCCAAAACAGCCGGTCCAGACTGGGAATAAGACTTATAAATGCACCACGACCCTTTAGCAACGCTTTTCTTCGCAATAGTGACACTTGTTCAGTGACAGTGGTGGTAGTTTGGAAGCGGCCCAAAGAAAACAGTAGTTTTCTGGGGGCGTTTTCATTCATCAAGCGGCCACAATTGTTTTCAAGCAGATGATTCATTTGTGCCCTTCTGCCGAAACTGCTTCCAACTTCTGTTTGACAAACGGTACAGGTCTTACTCCCAAACCCGAGACCCCCAGGTTTGAACACAGATCTAGTACGCAGAGACGACAGGCCGTCGGGGAAAATAAAATCTAACAAAAAAACGACATCTGGATGTTGATGGAGACGCGGACAACGTGTTGCATTGTATGGTGCTGTTACTGTTATATACAGACATTATGGGAAGCACTGTTCCCGATAATAAAAAACATACTTCTCCCTACAGTGAAATATGGAGGACACTGCCTCCGATATGGATAAACACTGGTAGGCAAAAACTACCTTCTGGTTTTTTTTCTTCACATTATGGAAGACACTGCTCCCGATAACGTCTTCAGGATGAGAAGTACACACGCCGCCGAGAGCGCAGAGCACCCGGAGAACGTTCACCTGGAGGATTTCTCTCGGGACCTCGAAGCGACCAACCGATAGGACTACTTAATGCTCAACCAAGAGACGGTTGGAATTGAAGGAGGCATTATGCCAACCTCTTCCAGGGCCGCGATTGGTTAGGGTGGTTGAATATGATTGGTTGGTGGTGGGACTTGGCCGTGATTGGTCAGTTGGCCGTGACGGGTGTCTCTGGCCGCCTGTCGGACGACATGTATACTTCTGTAAGCAGATGCTGCTTTTGTCATTTCGACAGTATAACTGTCATAATTATGGAAGGCACTGCTCCCGATAATTATACATTACTTATAAAAAGATCAATTAAAAAAAGAGCACTATTTATAGTGAACCCTGCCACTGATAAATAAATAACAAAAATAAATACACGTACGGTTTTCTGATTCAGACCTTCAGCTTGATTTTTTTTAAAAAGGCCTACGGGACTTTGCTCTCATGTCAGCAAGTGGCCATTTTAGACAACCTTCAAAAGTTGACTGATGTGAGATTGACAAAATGACTACCTTTAGTTTTAGACTGTAGGCAGCTAGCTATATCCAATTGTCTGATTGGTTGACAATTCTAGCGGTCTGGCAACTTTTGACTCCAACAAAAATGTGATCTATTATAGCGCAATGGTACATTGGAACTTGTCAGATACAAAAAGACCAGGTGTGAGTGCAATTTATAGATCTATACAACATCAGTAGAAATGACAGCAGTTGTGGATCGTAACAAGGAAGGTATATTCGGTAAAAAATAAATAAATTGTACCAGTGTTTTTTTTATGTGCTGTGATTTGTACTGCCGTGCTAAAACTGATGTTTCCTCACGACCGTGTGAAAACATCAGTCCCATTACATTCAATTCAGGTAAGTCTCACATCAACCTTAGTAGTCCTGTTACAAAACGGCCTTTTGGGGGATATTTGCGTGTTGAAGACGTGATCGTTAGGTTAAGCAACCTGCGGGGGATTCCCTAAATCAAATGGAGCTCATTTGGAGGCCGTTGCTTTCCAATTTACCATTTCAATTTGGCCTTGTGGAGTTTGTTAAAAACAAAAAAAGGGAAACAATGTGTTATATGTTAATCAGGGTGTTGGGAGTGTAGAAATCAATATTAGGATGAACATCAAATGATGAACATCAAATGCCCAATTGCTTTAGACTGTCCTACAACTGTGGTGGCCGCTTATAGTGACATCGTCGTCCGTTTCTAGATTTAAAAGCTGCCAGTTCTACGTGTTGGGACCGACCACGTGTTGGGACCGACCACATGCAGGACGGGGGGTGGCCGTGATCTAAATCTCGTTATCCAGAGACCAGATGTCTCCCGCTAGCGAGTTGGCGCAGCCCTGGAGGGTCCAGGTCGCCAGGGCGAGCTGGTTCTGGAAGGCGTCGACGTTGGCCTCCGAGCTGCGGCGCCGGAAGGCCTCCAGGTGGTCCAGCAGGGCCTGGAGCGTGTGCTGGCCACTGCCCACGATGATGTGCCTGAAGGGGGAGTCCCGCGGGGAGACGTAGGGGGACAGCAGGTTCCTCTCCACCTGGGGGAGACCACACCAGCAGAGATGGCGGGGTTAACGTTTACATCGAGTCGTTTAGCAGACAAGTTCATCCAAAGCCACATACGATCCAAAGTGGAGTAGCTGCAAAAACATGTTTTTTGCAGCTATGTTTTTTGAGAAAGATAAAAACAAACTTTTCCAAAACACACTTAAAATAAAATAAAAACATGAAAATGGTTGAGTTTTAAAAGCGGGAAAACAATGTTAACAACAAACAATACAAAGAATAAGGTGATCATGATCCTCAGTTTGAGCGATGAGCAAAACAGTATTCCTCTTAAAAAGCAACTCATCTTTTTTTGTCATTTTTAATTATTGTATAAATTTTTTTTTTAAATGTGAGGTCCGATAGGGAAACTGTCTCACCTGCATCATGCGGTCGTTGATCTCGCGGCACATAACCACGTTGTCCAGCTGGCTGTTCTTGATGTCGGTCACCAGGTTGCTGGAAGCGCGGCTATAGGAGCCCGCCGCAGAGATTATCCACTGGGGGGTCAGCGCCTTGGGCAGCGCCTCAGGCTGGCTCTGAAACACACACACACACACACACACACACGTAACTACTACTCATTCGTTTAGCAGACGCTGAACAACTTCTAGTGAAGATGTACATGGGTGGGGTGGTAACATTTCAGATGGGAGTCGCGCACCTTAGCCACTACTCTAATAATATTAATTATTTCAGAAATTAGTATTATAATGATGTAAAATAATGATGTATACTAATAATACATATTGCTATGCACGCTTTTAATTTCTACGACTAGCCATTATTTACTACATGCCAGGTTACTAATGGAGATCACACACACACACACGTTTATTTAGCAGATACTAAACGAATTTCCAAGTCAGATATACATGGGTTGGCTGGTAGGTTGGTAACATTTCAGCCCAGAAACACCTTAGCCATTACACTGTCCTCTCTGTAGAACACACACACACCTTCTGGATGCCCTTGAGTTTGCGGGTGATCTGGGCCACGTAGTTGCCCATGACGAAGTTGTAACGGCGCAGGTCGAAGCGTAGCAGGTGATCGTGGACCAGCCGCAGGGTCATGTGTCCGGCCACCTGGGCCGCCGACAGCGCCAGCTTGGACACCTGGTTGGCCGTGGACGTTTTCAGATGATCGAGTGTGTCCAGCGGGGTGCCGAAGTACGGGTAGTCCTGGGGAGAGATAGTTTTAACAGACTTTCGTATTCGTAACACATCTACACAAAACGTATGTCCCGTTACATAATGAAATCATATCCATCTATCGAGAGACTTTGTTTAATTTTAAAATTGCTTTGGCAGTGTAAATGTATCTCAATTCAAAAGAGCTTTATTGGCATGGAAAATGAACATAGAGAGAGAGAGAGAGAAGAAAAGCTGAATCAGGGTTAAGAACTGCAGTGAGAAATAGTCCGCCAAAACAAATGCTAATAATGAAATATGACTTGGTAATTCAAATCAGGATTGTGCATTGGCAGAATAGTGTAATGACTACGGTGTTCCGACTAAACACTAAATTGTGTGACTAAAGTCAAGTTGTGCAGTCCAAGTCAAAAAGACAAGCCAAGGTTTGCTTCACTTTGAAAGGATTAGCCGCGCTGGGAACGGCAGAACTTACAGAAGTGCCGGTAAATCCAAACGAGAGGGAGGGAATCCCGGAGAAGGTGAGGAACGGAAAGGCAGCGTCTTCCATCTGCATGGGCTGCAGGCTGAGAGAAGACAGGAGGAACATAAATGAAGCACAAATAATAACCACATGTCCAATGTCACTGTTGTGGTACAAGCATATGGCAGTGATGCCGTTAAAATACTGCTGATATAATACTGATATTTGATGACCAAAAGCGAGAGAACGTGGAGCCCCTGTGTCCTACTTACACGGTGCTCTGCCAGTCGCCCTGGACCAGCTCCTTATAGAGACTCTCCGTTGGGTTGATCTGGCTCTTCACCTGGATGGACGAAGGCAGACGGGTGAGTAAACGGGTAGGCGAGACGGGTAAACGCGCCAGGTCAGAGAGTCAAAATCAAAAGAAAAAGCATAAATATCTTTTCTTTTTTGGGGAATTTACACATCTACATTCAGGCCAGGTGGTACATTTTAAAACGTATCTTTTTAGTTTACTTCTAATAAAGTAGTATGTTTTTTTTAATCTACTCATCATATACATCTCTATGATTCTGATTATTGTCATTTTAAACTAATTTCTTATTCTTGTTGTGTCTAAAAGCGCTATATAATTTGATTGATATTAACAGGATATTATTTTTGTACCCTCACCTCCCTCATGGTGCTCTCCATCAGGGCCTGCAGCAAGGGGCTGGCCGAGGCTTTGAACCCATTAGAACCTGGAAGACAAGAAGACGTGTCCATTTCAAACCACATGAAGACATTTGATAGGAGAATACAGTGTAGTGTTATTCTGCCGCTTGAAAGTGAAAGCGAGACCTCCGCGTGTCATCATGCACACGCACACACCTGTCACAACACCGTCCAGGTTGATGTACGAGAAGGCCTTCATGCTCAGAGAGGACAGGTAACCCTGTGCAGATACATAGACACGTGTGAGACATCACATACAAAAAAAATGGCTTACTACTTAACGAGAATAATCAGTCATGCTGGCTGAAAACATTTCTCTATAGCCAATCTTTGATCTAGTTTAAAGATTCTTTTTTTAAAGCACTTTTGGGTTTTTAGCAAGGCCTCTCCATTTTATTATTATTATTGCATTATTACTAATGCAATTTTCTGATCATTGGATGCAGTTCCTACCTCCAGCCACTCGGTGGCGCCAACGCTCCCGTATTCACCGGCACTCCAGCTAGCAAACACGATGCTTCTCCTGGGCAGGAACCCTCCTGTCATGCAGGGAACAAAAGCCAAGTTAATAAAAATAAATAAATACATAACTAAAACTGCACTACCATCGTCAAAAAATGTCCTAATTTTGCTGAAGATTTCAAACTGGCAGGCGAGACTCACCGTGCTTCACCATATGGGAGATGGCGCGGGCCAGCTCCACCAGGACACTGGTGCCAACGGTGGACTTGGCAAAGCCGGGCCCCCATGCGTCCCTCTGAGCCCCGAGAATGATGTAACGATCTGCAAACAAAAAGTCGTCAACAGAACGAGGTCAGGGGAGTTTTTTTTAAATACACTCAGTAACTGCAGTAACTTGTATCAAAGTTTACTGCTGACCACTCCAACATTAAGCTTTCAAAAGAACACCACCCATCTTGATTGTCGGGAAAAAACAAGATCGATCAGGTTTTAATCCATTCAGTCTCGTACTAGTCACAGCTTTTATCCAAAGGGACAAAGGAGTCCTTAAGGAGCAGGTAATGGGCGAGTGAATCTTGTTCCAAGGATGGGCATTGGAGATGGACTTCCCTAGCCGCTACAGCGACATACGGGCTGAAACAAGTAGGCTGTGTTTAGAGAGCGCACCTGGGTCCACGAAGCCCTTGATGACGCCCAACACGTTGTTGATCTTCTTCTCCACCAGCACGTTGTTCACCTCCACCGTCACCAGGTCCTTCTCGTCCCCCAGACGGCTCACGTCGTGCCACTCATCGGGCGAGTCGTGTCCCCCCAGCTGGCTGTAGGGAGAACACGCGTCAGACACACACACACACTTAGATACAGACACTTAAAGAGAAACAAACACACTTAGAGACAGACACTTGGAGAGAGAGACAGACACACAGTTGGAGAGAGACAGACACACTTAGAGAGACAGACATCCTTAGAGAGACAAACACACTTGGAGAGAGATACATCCTTAGAGAGAGACAGACACTTGGGGAGAGAGACAGACACTTAGAGAGACACACACTTGGAGAGAGACACACTTGGAGAGACAGACATCCTTAGAGAGGGACACACACACTTAGAGAGACAGACACACACTTAGAGACACACACACACCGCCTACCTGATGATGCTGTTGGCCATGCGGAAGGTGATGGTCTGGGCCGGGATGGCGGGCAGGCCGGGCGACTTGACCCGGGCGAACTGCGTCTGATTGAAGGAGGGGAAGCCAGGGGTGTAGGGGTCTCCTGAGCCGAGGTGGACCTGGAGAGGACGGGGAACACCGACTTAGACACGGTGTTCAGGTCAAGAGTAACACGGCCCTTAATCGATGGCGCCATCGTAATGGGAGTGACAGGTGTCCTCCGAGGTCATTTGGCGTTGCACCATAATCGCGTCAAAACCAAAAATAAAAAGACACCATTACTTTTCTGTTCCTTACAAACGTGTGGAGAGTCTTGACTGAAACGGGATCAGAAAGACAGGCTCTGAAGGCGTACATCAGTTTGTATTACGACTCCAAACCAAAAGTCTAAATATTATGTTGTCGATTTTCGCAGCCTCTAGCTCACATTTCCATCTAATGGGAAGCTGCGTTATGAAGTCACGCCATCCAATGACAGTCTTCTCCTTCGCCACCTCAATATGATCACATTCAAGTGTCTGGAAGGACTTACGTGTCCATAGAGCGGGGTGTTATCTCCGCCTGCAGCGTCTGCGTATATGAGCACCGCAGAGGCGTTCAGCTGGGCAGCGTTGGCCACCTGTAGGCAAAGCGAGAGAGTAGATATTCATGAGGAGAGAAGTCTAGAAAAGCGCTATATAAATAAAATGTATTGTGATCAACAAAGACTTCCTCAAGTAGAGGGTACATTCTTAACAACAAGAACCAGAGAAAACACAAGCGACAATGTCTACAATCCCAGAGCCCCCACCTTCTCAGCAAAGCTGATCTTGCCAGCCTTCACCAGCACCACCCTCCCACTCAAATCGATGTTGTAGTCAACCAGCCGCTTGAAGTCCGCCGCCTGGCCGTAGTAAGCGTAGATGATGGCACCCTAAAAAAATTCA